>DF358892.1:0-12545 GCA_000787875.1 Solanum virginianum | reverse complement strand
TGAGAATTTCCCATTTTTCATCCTTTTTATACCCTAGAACTCAAATAGATACTCTCAAAAATTCTCTCTAATCTTCTTAAATCTTTCATTCAATCTCAAGCATTTCAAAAACTCTTCTTAGAATTCAAGAAACCAAGTGAACCCCAAATCTTCTTCAAGTTCCTTTCAAGAAAATCTCAATTTTAAGGTATGTGGGTCTTCCATCCATGGTTCCTTCCACTCATGGAGCCCCAAAACTATTTTCTATCAAATTTCTTGATTCTAATGACTAATTCTTTATGGGTTTCTTCTAATATCACTCCATTTCATAAAATAGGTTGGAAATTTATTGGTTATTGATCTATTGATGCATGGGCTTCTACTAATGATTGAGATTATGATATACTTATTATATTAAAGCTTTATAAGCTTGGAATCTTGAAAGACTTGAAAATATTATGAATTTTTGAATGATTTTCGTGACACCCAAATTGGAATTTCACAAGTATGATAATAGCTTATTTGAATTACTTTAGTTTACCTCTCTTATGTTTCTTACTCTTGCATTCTATTATTTTAAGCTTAAATACATATACCCAACATGTTGTTACAACGTTATGTGGTCAACCTCTTATGTGATGAATGTCTTATGGTAAGACATACAATTTAAGAATGGTGTTAATCTTGAAGGGCAATTAATCATGCTATGAGCTCGTCAGAATAATATGAATGTTATGAGTGATATGAAATCTTTTCTTTAATATTATGATGTGATAGTTTGATGAGCTAGTTTATGATATCTAAAGCTAATAATATTGTGATACCATTAGATACTATGAAGTTGAGGATTGTATGAGATGACATGTTTTCATGTCCATGTTTTGAAAGATGATATGTACCACTATGATAGGTTATTTAAGAATGATTTAAATTTATGATCTAAATTGATGATCTTTACTATATGTATTGAAGTATGATTTCTAAATAATGAAGAATGAAGGCTTATGAGACATTCTATGATTATTATTGGCTTATGAAAAGTTTCTTATGAATGAATATTGATGGTAGAGGATCTCCCATCTATTTAATAAATGAAATGTATTATGTTGGAGGATCTCCCATCTAATGAATGATTAAGTAGCTATCTTATGACTTTGACTCTATGATATCAATAGGTTGGGGAATTGATAAATTGCCCTCCCGCATGACTTGGAATGATTTTAATGATATGATTCTATGACTTATGATTTTCCTACACTTATGAGAGCATTACCTAGCATCGAGTGGACTAGAGGTGAATATCCAAGTCCCAAAACTATGTGCCACTATAGGTAAAGGGATTAGACGTGATTACCCAAATCCCAAAGAGGTGAGTACCCTAATGATAAGGGCTTAAGGCGAGTACCCGAGTCCAAGAACTAAAAGCAAGTACCTAGTTTACACATGGATAAGTGTATTCACTTAGGCACTATGAGGTTTACCTTGGCAAAGTGACTTCCCCCTTTCTTCCGATGTTGGGGAAACATCAGGACTCCATGGATTAGTTCACATAGTTTATGTCGATTATGATCTCTCTCACTATGTTTACTCCTCAAGACTTATGGTATATGTCACTCTTGATCTATGATTTTCTTATATATGCTCATAATCCCCTTATGTACCCATGATATCCTCTTATGATGATTTATGATGGTTCCTTCTTATTATATCTGAATATGCTTACTACAACTGATGGTGTTTCAAATTCATATAACTCATAATTTTACAAACTCAAATGATTTCCTCACATATGTTTATGGTCCCTTGATATTATAAATGGTATTACTCATAAAGGCATATGACTCTCTCTTTCAAGTATGCATGGTATTCTTCTTTATGATTATTAATGGTTCACTTATAGTAAGATGGTCCTTCTCTTGAAGTAGAGGCGTGTTGTTCCTAAAAGGTATTATGATTTTACCTATGCATGATGATCTATGCTTCTTAGTATTCCAAGTTTAAGTGTTTTATCATGAAATCAATTAAGTGTGCATTCCTTATCTTCCATATGTAATATCCTATATTGCATGGCTTAAGAAATATTTTAAAGGACTATATTGTTGCTAATTTATGGTTTATGCTTTGTTGGATTGCATGCCCACATAGCAGAACATTCAAAGTACTAATGCATACTTTTTCCTACATGATCTAACCATATAGGGACCAAAGCACGTATTCATCCTCCATTTTGGGGACAACAACCACTTTCTTTTCATGCTATATTACAGACTTAGTTACTTTTGAATATCTACTTTGACGGTGAGCCCAAGAGATGTCTTAGCCCCTGTCCCACTCATGTTAGAGGTGTTATAGGATATATGTAATGAGCTTAACTTCTATGATGCTTATGTATATATTAAGGAAGACTTCCCTTAGTCTTTATTCCCCCTTCTATACTTGTTGTATGTTGATGAGGAGATGGAAGTCCCAAGATCCTATTAACCCTAGAGCATGAGTCATACTTACCCGCCCCTTAGAAATTATTTGCAATATGATCATGCTAATCCTCTTCCCCATAACATCCTTATAGCATGATTACAAAGCCCCTTTTCTTCTAGAATTGATATGTTTGTTGTTTAATTATGCTTTCACAACTAAGGATGTGTAAATGATATGCTAAGAGGCTTGTTTGGGTTTCCTTCGGGATTCCCATTCGCCGTGTCACATCTAGGCCCTAGGCTTGGGTTATGACAATCTTGGTATTAGAGCACTAGGTTTGTAAATAGTCCTCAAAAATCCAACACACCGCGTCTAGTAGAGTCTTGGTCATGGTTGTGAAGCATGCCACAACTATGAATAGGAGACTATGAGGCATTATAGGAAATGGTTCACTTTTTCATAACCCATGTCATGCTTTAGACTTAAATTAAGGTTTCCACTCTTTAACGGATGGTCATTCCTCTTCTAGATCATGCCACACAAGAGAATGGCGCAAAGAGCTCCTACACTCGAGTGTGATCCGGCCCCTCCGATTCCTCAAGCTCCCCAAAGAGAAGAAAGGGTCATGCATGTCAAATATCATAATGTCATTTCTTTGTTGGGACAAGTTGTTACCACTTAAATTAACCAAGGATCCCAATCTCCTCATGCTCCTACTCCAGTCTTAAGGGTGAGAGACTTTACTAGAATTAACCCTTTGTAGTTTCATAGCTCTAAAGTTAAGAAAGACCCCTAAGAGTTAATTGACGAAGTGTACAAAGTGCTTGCTATTATAGGAGTGAGTTTAAAGGAGGAAGCAGAATTACCAACCTATCAACTTAAAGGACTTGCTCAAATTTGGTTTACACAAAGAAAGCTTGAGAGAGGAGATGATGAGCCTATCCCATGGGAGGAATTCAAGGCTACCTTCCTCAGTCGGTTCTTTCCTATTGAATTAAGGGAGACAAAGATGATGGAGTTTATGAATCTTAAGCAAGGCTCCATGAGTGTGAGGGAGTATTCCCTTATGTTCAACAAGCTCTCAAAATATGCTCCTCACTTGGTTGCCAACTCTAGGGGAAAGATGAACAAGTTTGTGTCGAGGATGTCTGACTTGGTTACTGAAGAATGTCACACCGCTATGCTTGTTGGTGAAAGGTATTTGTCTTAGCTCATGACTTATGCTGAGCAACTTGAAGGGTGGAAGCTTAAGAAGAGAAGTAGTAGGGATTTCCAAGAAGGCTTAGGTTAAGGATGGGTCATCTTTTGATATTGCTTTTAGGCCTAAGTTTCACAAAGATGGGGTAACTAGCCCTAAGTATCAAGGTGAGAGTGGTGGTGGTCAAGCTCTTTGTATATATAACAAGTGTGGAAGTTACCATCTGGGAGATTGTTTAACCAGTTCGAGTGCATGTTTTGGGTGTGGTGAGATGGATCATTAGTTGAGACATTGTCTATGGGTTCCTAAGAATTATAAGAATAATCATCCATGCTCTCAGGCATACCCCTATAAGGGACCTTAGACTTAGTATGGTGCTTCACCTAGTACATCATGAATTTCCCTTATGTGATAAGGAAATTGGTATAGATTAGCTTCATGTCCATGGTGTTATGGTAGATGTTTGGGCGTAAGTGGTTGAGTTGGATGTTGGTGGAAGGGGTAGTTTTATGTTAAAACCTCATGCATCACTTAGTTTATTCTTGACTTTTTGTTTGTTGTGCAGGCATGTTCATGGAGTAGGATTTGATTGAAGTCTTATGTGCTATTAAGTGAATATGTTACAAGTGCTTTTAAAATAACATTTTTTGCTAAGAACTTTGAAATTTTCGTGAAACAATGTTTGAGTTATCTCATTGAATTTGTGATAGGTTGTTAAATGTTACTCCACTCAATATGTGCTAGCTTTATTCACATTCGAGGACGAATGTTCCCAAACGGGGGATACTGTAACACCCTTCAAACTAGCTTGGAAAGATCATATGATGCATTTTTTGAATATCTCAAAATTCATGTAGAATTTTACAAATCCAACTTCATATTCTTGTTCATAGGGAATAATTGTCTGGTAAAATGGTTACCTACAAGGTATAGCTTGTCCATGTCAAAAATAATAATTTTTTGATGAAATTGCGCAAACCAATAGGGTCTGCAAAAAGTCTGAGTCACGGACTTGTCGCGCCATAGGTCAAAAGTTTTTTAATTTACTCTTTTCCAGCTGAAGGTATTTGGGTAATAAATCAATGTCTATATAGATAAGCATTTCACATTTTTCAGCCACTTTTAAGGCCTAGAAATCAAAGAAATACTCTCAAAAATCCTCTCCAATCTTCTTAAATCTTCCATTCAATTTCAAGCTCTTCAAAAACTCTTGTTGGAATTCAAGAAACCAAGTGAAGCCCAAGTCTTCTTCAAGTTTCTTTCAAGAAAATCTTAAGTTAACGGTATGTGGGTCTTCCATCCGTGGGTCATTCCACCCAAGGAGCCCCAAAACTATTTTTAATCAAATTTTTTTATTCTAATGACTAATTCTTTATGGGTTTCTTCTACTATCACTCCATTGCATGAAATATGTTGGGAATTTTTTGGCTATTGATCTATTAATACATGGGCTCCTACTAATGATTGATATTATGATATGATCATTATATTAAAGCTTTCTAAGCTATGGCATCTTGAAAGACTTGAAAATATTATAAATATTTTAATGGTTTTCATGACACCCAAATTGAGATTTTGCAAGTATGATGGTGGGTAGTTTCAATGACTTCTTAAATGACTTTAATTTACCTCTTGCGTTCTATAATTTTAAGCTTAAATACATTTACCCACCATGTTTTTACCAAGTTATGTGGCAAACCTCCTATACGATGAATGCCTTAAGGCAAGACATGTGATTTAAGAATGTTGTTAATGTTAAAGGGAAATTAATCATGCTATGAGCTCATGAGAATTGTATGAATGTTATAAATAATATGAAGTCCTTTCTTTGATATTATGATGTGATAGTTTGATGAGCTATTGTATGAAATCCAAAGCTATTAATATTGTGATACCATGAGATACTATGAAGTTGAGGATTGCATAACATGAATTTCATTTTTCATGTCAATGTTTTGAAAGATGATATGTACGATTGTGATAAATTTCTTAAGAATGATTTAAATTGATGATTTTTACTATATGTATTGAAGTATGATTTCTAAATAATGAGCAATGAAGGCTTATGAGGCATTCTATGTTTATTATTGGCTTATGAAAAGTTTCCTATGAATGAATGTTGATGATAGAGGATCTCCCATCTATTTAATGAATGAACTGACTATAGTGGAGGATCTCCCATCTAAGGAATGATTAAGGAGCTATCTTATGACTTTGACTCTATGATATTAATAGGTTGGGGATTGGATAAATTGCCCTCTCACATGACTTAGAACGCTTTAATTATATGATTCTATAACTTGCGATTTTCCTACTCTTGTGAGAGCACTACCTAGCACCGATTGGACTAAAGGTGAATATCTAAGCCCCAAAACTACATGCCACCATAGGTAAAGGGATTAGAGATGATTACCCAAATTCCTAAAAGGTGACTACCCTAATGATAAGGACTTTAGGCAAGCACCCGAGTTCAAGGGCTTGAGGTAAGTACTCGAGTCCAAGAACTAGAGGAGAGTACCTGCTTCACACATGGATACGTGGATCCATTTAGGCACTAGGAGGTTCACCTTCACAAAGTGACTTCCCCCTTTCTTCTGGTTTAGTGGAAATGTCAGGACTCTATAGATTAGCTCACATAGTTTATGTCCGTTATAGTCTCTCTCATAACGTTATACGAACCCCCCCCCCCCAAGGCTTATGGTATACGTTACTTTTTATCTATGATTTTTTATAGATGCTCATAATCCTCTCATGTCCCCATGATATCCTCTTATGATGATTTATGATGGTTCCTTCTTATTATGTCCGAATATGCTTACTACAACTGATGGTGTTTCAAATTCGTATAACTCGTAATTTTACAAACTCAAATGATTTCCTCACATATATTTATGGTCCTTTGATGTTATAAATTGTGTTACTCATGCAGGTATATGACTCTCTCTTTCAAGTATACATGGTATTCGTCTTTATGATTATTAATGGTTCACTTATAGTAAGATGGTCCTTCCCTTGAAGTAGATGCTTGTTCTTCCTAAAATGTATTACAATTTTACTTATGCATGATGATCTATGTTCCTTATTATTCCACCTTTAAGTGTTTTATCATGAAATCAATTAAGTGTTCATTCCTTTCCTTCCATATGTATTATCCTATGTTGCATGGCTTAAGAAATATTTTAAATGATTATGTTGTTGCTATTTTATGGTTTATTTATTGTTGCATTGCATGCCCACATACTAGTACATTCAAAGTACTAACGCATACTTTTTCCTACATGATCTACCATGTAGGGACCAAAGCGCGTATTCATCCTCCTCCATGTGACTAGTTGGCTTGCATCAAGATTGATATTGGTGAGTCCTCCATTTTGGGGACAACAACCACTTTTTTCATATTATATTAAATATTTGGTTACTTTTGAACATCTTATTTTGAGGGTGAACCGGGGAGATGTCTTGGCCCCCATCCCACTCATACTAAAGGTGTTGTTAGATATATGTGATGACCATGACTCCTATGATGCTTATGTATATTAAGGAAGACTTCCCTTAGTCATTATTCCCCCTTCTATGCTTGTTGTAGGTTGATGATGAGATAGAAATCCCAAGATCCTATTATCCATATAGCGTGAGTCATACTTATCCATCCTTTAGACATTATTTTCTATGTAATCATACTAATCCTCTTCCTATGACATCCCCATAGCTTGAGTCCAAAGCCTTATTTCCCCTAGAATTTATGT
Organism: Solanum virginianum; assembly: GCA_000787875.1. Classification (NCBI taxonomy): domain Eukaryota; kingdom Viridiplantae; phylum Streptophyta; class Magnoliopsida; order Solanales; family Solanaceae; genus Solanum; species Solanum virginianum. The sequence goes on along the minus strand of DF358892.1, from coordinate 5,204 downwards.
ATTTGTTATTTAATTATGCTTCCGCAATAAAGGATGTGCAAAGGATGTGCTAAGAAGCTTGTTAGGGTTTTATTTGGGATTCCCATTTGTCGTGTCATGTCTAGGCCCTAGGCTTGGGTTATGACATATGCAGAACAACTACATCATAAGTGGATGGGACTGGTATCGGTCGATCTCCGTCAAAAAGAAAAGAATCCAAAATAAGGGAACATAGAAACTAAAAGCCTCAGAAGGGCTACAAATATAATATCTTTAACAAAGCAAAGATACAAGATAGATAAACAGGTGGAGGAGTCCCGAACTAAGGGCTCACTGCAATTAAGCTAAAAGTCTTGGACGTCAAACTATGTCCTTGAACCAGTGGAGGAGTGATTGTCCCTACATGGTTAAATCATGCAGGAAAATATGCATTAGTACATTTGAATGTACTATGTATATGAGATGCAATATGTGAATGAAATTGTGATTCCATCATTCTTAAACATAACATATAAGGATGTATAAAAGAAGCAATACATAAGCAAGCTTAAACATACACAAGGAATATGGCTCAAGATCAATATGAGACAATACATAAGAAAGAACATATGATGAAAACATAACATAAGATCATAAGCTTGTGGTAATAGACCATAACTGATTGTAAGACTATGTGAGATACTAAATGGAATCCAGTGAACTCCTTCTATTGGGAAATGGCCAAATGTACTCCTTCCATTAGGCAAAAGGGAATCTACTTGCCAAGGTAGATATCCTAAACTTAGTAACTTAGCAATTGCATCTTTCATAACATTTGGGTCTACGTGGATCCACTAGTCTATCCTACAAAGGCTCCTATGGTGGCACATAGTTAGGGACATTAAGATTTAGCTTCAAGGGATCATGCCTCAACTAATGGAATGAGTCCCAATCTATAGTCCTCTCAATGCTAAGTTATCCCACAAAATTTTTAAAACATATTCTTAGAATCATAAGTAGCATTTATAGGAGTAGGTTGAATTTAGGAATCTTTCTTAAACATCTTTTAGGGCATATTTCATCATACATATATCTTGGGTAAACTTAACTTTGAAGCTCTTCATTAATACCCTATTCATAATCATAGATCATTAGGAACTTTCATTGAAAATAAGGTGGGCTTAGCTTTTAGCATGGAACAAACATAAAACATATAAGTCATAAGGAAATTTCTCTAAACAGGAAACATCAAAAAACCCCTACCTTGATCATATCAAAAATCATCATAGAATCAATATCATACTTCGAATTTGCATATATTTACATGGCAAAATAATCACTAAACTTGATAAGTATCATATTATAACTTAAATGTCATGAAATTATCATAAGCATGCACATTAAATTAAGGAGCTTAAAGAAAAGGAAAATATACTTAATGGGGAACTTTATGGTTGAAAGGATTCCCATAAATCAACTCACCTACCTGACGAACTAAAAAAATGGAATTGAAGCCTTTGAGGAAGAAACCTTGGAAACCCCAGCCTTGTTCTTAAGATATTTTTGCCTTAAAATATTTAGGAATTGAAGCAATGAGAGAATAAGGGGTAATCTTAGGGTTTGAGGATCGAAATAAACCTACGAGACCCTAATTATGGGACGTAAGTCATTCTATGGACCATAAGTCCCTTCATCTGATGACACATCTAAAAATTGACTTTGCTAGACTGAAAACCATAAAGCATCAGTAGAGGTCGTGAAACATCTTTCCAGTCATGGTCAAACTCGTAGAGTCTTTTTACACTTAATCATTTTTTCTTATTTCCTTGGCCTCACCCACGAAAGGATTCTACGGGCCGTAAATAATTCAACAGGCCATTTCATATCTCGTATAACACTTTCCTAAAAAATCTAAATTTCCTTCATGTCTGGGGTCCTACTCACGAAACCATCTATGGGTCGTAAGGTATCCTATAGGTTGTCACTTGTTATGTGGATTACCCCACACTTGAGAACTTTTTCCATTCCTGAATTTCTATGTTTAAGAGGCAAACATACGACTCATATGTCAACTTATAGGCCAAAAGTGGTCCCGTAAACCAAACTCCAGGTCACTTATCAAGCCAACTTTTCTGTACTAAGGGCTCCTAAAATAGAAGTCATTACAATATCTCCCCCTTGGGAAGGCTCATCCCCGAATATACTTAAAGGCAAGCTTTGAAGAGTAAACTAGCAGGTAATACTTAGTATGCATGCAAAAATGCAAGCCAAACATCATTTCTCAAAATTTTCATATTCCATACGTTAAACATATTTCAAAACAGCTCATAAATATCAAAATAAATGCATACATTATGAGAAACTAAAATGCATGAAATTTGAGATCTTTGGAAGAATTTCTTAATACCTTTAGGCTTGAGTAGAGTGGAATAGATATGGATAGAGCTTTATCATATCTATTTTTGCTTCCATGTAGCACCCTCAACTTGTTGGTTTTTTAAAAGCATTTCGACAGAAGCAACTTCCTTGTTTCTTATTTTCTTCACTTGTCTGTCTTAGATTTCAACCAGCACCTCTTTGAAACTCAAATCCTCTTTAATTTTCACATCATACAAAAGGACTATGGAATTTGGCTAGATTGACACAATGAATTGACACATGGAAGACAAGATGAATCAAGTGCAACTCATTGGGTAGATCCAATTCATATGCTACTTTTACCACTCTTCTCACCACCTTGTAGGGTTCCATATATCTAGGACTCAATTTCCTTTTCTTACTAAACTGGAGAACCCCTTTCATTGGAGACACCTTCTGATAGACCTAATCGCTAACTTGGTACTCAAGTTCTCACATCAGAGTATGAATTTTGTCGGCTTTTGGCTATTTGCAATTTCTCCCTTATGCTTTTAATTTTCTCCATAGCATTCATCACCAAGTTTGGTCCTATTAATGCCAACTCACCAACTTCAAACCACTAGATGGGTGATCTAAATCGTTTATCATATAATGCTTCAATTAGTGTCATCATAATACTTACATGAAAGTTATTATTTTGTAGGCAAACTTGATTAGTGGCAAATGCTCATCCCAACTCCCCTTGAATTCCAACATACAAGCTCTCAACATATCCTCTAACATTTGAATAGTCATCTTGGCTTGCCTGTCGATTTGGGGATGAAAAGTTGTACTCAACTTCACCTTATTGCTAAGTCCTCTTTGAAAAGACTTCCAAAAGGGAAAAGTGAATTGAACTCCATGATTCGATATGATGGACAATGGAATCCCATGAAAGCTTACTAACTATCAGATATATAAGTGGGCATAGTCCTCGACACTGAATGTAGTCTTGACCGATCAAAAATGAGCTAACTTCGTCATGCGGTCAACTATCACCCATATGGAGTAAAATTACTTTTTGGTCTTTGGCAACCCAACTACGAAATTCATGTTGACCTCCTACAACTTCCAAGTAGGAATGTCACTGTCTTGTGCTAGGCCACCCGACCTTTGGTGTTCAACTTTGACCTGTTAGCAATTGGCATACTCTAACACAAATTTAGCAAAGTCCTTCTTCATTCAATTTCGCCAATAAATCTCTCTCAAGTGTCTATACATCTTGGTAGTGTCGGGATGAATGGAATATGAAGAGTTATTGGCTTTTTGCATGATCAACTCTTCAACTCCCTGTCATTAGGCACACAACCTTCCTTCATATTAGAGTGCCCTATCTCCCCCTTTTGAGAAGACTTCTACCATTCCAACCAAGGTTTTCAACTAAACTAAGGCAGGATCAAGATCTTGTTTGTCCTTAACATCATCAATTAGAGAAGATGCAGACCCATGAAGAACCATTGCACCACCACTTCCGGACTCACTCAATTTCACTCCCTGTCTAGCCAAGCTATGAACATTTTTCGCTAACTCCCTTTTTCAATCATCTTCTATATGGGACACACTACCCATGGAAATTCTACTAAAGGTGTCAACTACCATATTGGCTTTTCCGAGGTGGTACTTCATACTCATATCATAATCCTTGAGTAGCTCTAACCATCTCCATTGCCTCAAGTTGAGATCCTTCAAGGTGAACACATGTTAGAGACTCTTGTGGTCGATGAAAACATCCACATAAACTCTATACAAGTAATGTCACCAAATCTTTAAGGAAAACACTATTTCCATAAGCTCAAGGTCATGAGTCAAGAAATTCTTATCATGGACTTTCAACTATCTTGAAGAATAGGCAATCACTTTACCATTTTACATTAACGCACAACCCAACCTGATCCTTGATGATCACAATACATGATAAACCCATCACTCCCTTCAAGCAGTGTGAATATTGGGACTGAAGTCAACCGATCCTTTAAACTCTGGAAGCTCCTCTCATATTCATCCGTCCATACAAACTTAGCCTTTTCTGAGTTAACTTAGTGAGTGGGGATGAAATAGTGGAGTAGTCTTACACAAACCATCTACAGTAACCAGTTAGACCAAGAAACTTCTTATGTCAGTAGGAGTCAATGGCCTTGGTCAGTTCCTTACTACTTCTATCTTCTTAGGATCAACTTTGATGCCCTCTCTAGATACCACTTGCCTAAGAAAGGAAATCTCATCTAGCCAAAACTCGCGCTTGTCAAATTTTGCATAGAGCTTTTGTTCTCTCAGGGTTTCCAATACAACTCTCAAGTTCTCCACGTCATGACCCAACCCCGTGGGCCGTGACTAGTGCCCAGATTGGGAACCCAAGCACAATCACAAAGCCGAGTTAAAAACAGATGACTTATATTTTTAAAAAAATTGGGCAGAGTTTCCTTGGGCTGTGACTAGTGCCCGGATTGGGCACCCAAACACAATCACAAAGCCGAGTTACAAACAGATGACTTATATTTTTAAAAAAATTGGGCAGAGTTTCCTTTGTTTTACAGACTATCCCAAATCAACCTTGCACATCAGAAGATACCAACAAGGCCATACAGAGCTAACAAAATATCATGTATATATACAAGCCGACAAGGCCTCCATGGCGGGTAAAGCCGTCCAATATACACATCATACAAATCTCATCGAACAGACCAGGCACAACCCACACACATATGTCCACAAACCTCTAAACATACTAACTGAATCATAAGACAGGATAGGGCCCCACCGTACCCTCGAATAAATATATACAGAGCAATGAACGAGGGAATATACAAAAAGTGGGCTCTGGAATAGGGAGAGCACTCCAAATAGCAGAA
>DF358893.1:77731-116195 GCA_000787875.1 Solanum virginianum | reverse complement strand
CCAATTGCAAGGGGCTAGCTTTTTCTCTAAGATTGATCTTTGGTTTGGGTATCATCAAGTGAGGGTGAGGGAGTATGATATTCCCAAGTCGGCCTTTCGAACTAGATATGTGCATTATGAGTTTATTGTGATGTCTTTTGGGTTGATCAATGCACCATCCATCTTCATGGACCTTATGAATAGGGTCTTCAAACCCTATCTTAATTCCTTTGTTATGGTCTTCATTAATGATATATTGATCTATTCACATAGTAGGGAAGAGCATTTGGGTCATTTGAGGGTTGTGTTGCAAAGGTTGAAGGAGGAGAAATTGTATGCTAAGTATGAAAAGTGTGAATTTTGGGTGAAAGAGGTTGTATTCTTGGGCCATGTGCTGTCAGGGGATGGTATAAAGTGGATCTGAAGAAAACCAATGTGATTAGGAATTGGCCCAGACCATTGATACCATCAAATATTAGGATTTTGTTGGGCCTAGCGGGTTATTATAGAAGGTTTGTAAATGGGTTCTCCTTCATTTCCTCCCCTATAAAAAATTGACTCAAAAGAAGGTTAAGTTCATATGGACCAATGAATGTGAGAGGAGCTTCCAAACATTGAAGGACAAGCTTGTATCCGCTCCCATACTGTTACTACCAGATGGGCTTGAGAGATTTATGGTGTATTGTGATGCTTCTCGGGTTGTTTTGGGTTGTGTGTTGATGCAAAATGGTAAAGTTATAGCTTATTCTTCTAGATAACTCAAGGTATATGAAAGGAACTACCCTACCCATGATCTAGAGTTTGCCGCCATTGTGTTAGCATTAAGGATTTGGCATCACTATTTGTATGAGGTGCATGTTGATGTGTTCACTGATCACAAGAGCTCCAATATGTCTTCACTAAAAAAATCTCAACTTGAGACAAAGAAAGTGGCTAGAACTTCTTAAAGACTATGATATAAGTGTGCATTATCATCTAGGTAAGGGAAATCTTATGGCGAATGCTTTGAGTATATTGTTTATGGGTAGCCTAGCTTATGTTGATGGTAGTGGGAAGGAGATGATAAGGGAAGTGCATTGGTTGGCTAGATTGGGGGTTAGGTTGGAAGAGGTTGGTGACTATAGTGTTATTGTTGTTGATGGGTCAAAGTGTTTATTAGTTGATGAGGTGATAGCAAAACAAGATCTTGACTCTTCCTTGCTTGAATTAAAGGCCTTGGTGAAAGAGTGCAAAGTAGAAGTTTTCTCTGTGCCCTTAGGTACCAACATAGGTTATTTGTGCCTTGTGTTAGTGGTTTGAGGGAGAAAACCCTTGATGAGGCCCATAATTCTTCTTATTCTAACAACCCCAGTTCAACCAAAATGTATAGAGACTTGAGGGATGTGTATTGGTGCAGAGGCATGAAGAGGGACATTGCCAAATTTCTTTCTGATTGCCATAGTTGTCAATAAGTCAAAGCCGAACATCAAAGGCAGAGTGGCCTAACCCAAGACATAGAGATTCCTACTTGAAAGTGGTAGGTGATGTTGCAAGGTATTGATTGATGGTTTTACAATGGATTTTCTTGCATGATTTTAATTCCTACTTGAAAGTGGTAGGTGATTAATATGGATTTTGTTGTTGGGTTGCCCAAGACTAGAAAAGGTTTTGATTCCATTTGGGTAGTGGTTGATAGGATAATGAAATCGGCTCACTTCCTACTGGTTAAGACTACATATGGGGCTAAAACGTATTGAAGGTTATACATCCATGAGTTAGTAAGGTTACATGGGGTTCCTTTTTCTATCATGTCGGATCATGGTGCACAATTTACCTCATACTTTTGGAGGTATTTTCAAATGGGTCTTAGTACAAAAGTTCACCTTAGTATGACCTTCCACCCTCAAATGGAAGGTCAAGCTAAAGGAACCATTCATACACTTGTGGATATGCCTAGGGCATGTGTCTTAGAACTTAAGGGTAGTTGGGATGATCATATTCCAATGATTGAGTTTTCCTACAACAATAACTATATTCTAGCATCGATATGGCTCCTTTTGAGGCTCTTTATGGGAAACATTGTAGAACACCGGTTGGTTGGTTTGAGGTTAGAGCAGTGGATTTATTGGGACCGGATCTGGTTATAATGGCTCTTGAAAAGCTTAGGTTGGTTAGGGAAAGGTTGAAAACAGCCCAAAAATGTCAAAAATCCTATGCCGATGTGAGAAGGAGAGACCTTAAATTCATAGTGGGTGATTGGGTCTATTTGAAAGTTTGTTCAATGAAAGGTGTTATCCATTTTGGAAAAAATGGGAAGTTGAGTCAAAGATATGTTGGTCCTTATGAGGTGATAAAGAGGGTTTGCAAGGTGGCTTATAAGTTGAAGTTGCCTAGTTTAATGAATTTGGTTCATCCGGTGTTCTATGTCTTTATGTTGAGAAAATGTGTTGTTAATCCTAATGCTATTGTTCCTTTTGATGTTGTGGGTGTTGTTGAGGATAACTTAACTTATGAGGAAACTCAGGTTTAGATTTTGGATAGGGCAGTGAAGAGATTGAGGAACAAGGAGGTGGAATCTGTTAAGGTCCTTTGGAGGAACCAACAAGTCGAAAGTGTTACATGGGATGCCAAAGCGGACATGCAAAAGTGGTATCCTTATCTTTTCCACTCCACCTGATCCTAAGGTAGTAGTCCTAAGTCCCCTATGTGATTTCAAGTCTTATGTTTCAGCCCCTATGTCATTCATATGCATTCATGTTTAAGTTGACAATTTATGATCTAAGCCCTTTGTATGATTCCAAGTCTTATGTTTCAGCCCATATGTTAATTCATATGCATTCATGTTTAAGTTGACAATTTATGATGATTTTACACTTACGTTGAGATATTAAAGATGGTGCTTTAAATGTAATATTGCATTCTTGTTGGGGCTGATTTGTTTATGATCACTCTTGTCTTATACGTCTCTTTTATATTCGGGGACGAATGTGAAACAACCCCAAAAAGTGCCCAAAATATGCCTTGGAATGCCAAGAATTTTAATTTTTGTATATCTCAAAATCCATTTGTTATTCCAAAAATCTGACTTCATATTCTTGTTCAGTGTGTAAAAATTAGGGGAAAAGGGTCTAACCCCAATTTAAGAGTGAAGAATTAGCAATTACAAAAATTCAAGAATGTAATTTCCAAAATGATTTCTGCGTCTGGAGCAAGACGCGCCCCAGTGTTATTTTCTGCATTTTCTATTTTTTGGGTCCAAGTCTTTGGGTCTTGGGCCCTAGGGTTCCCATACGTGTTTTTACCTATACTTAGCCAAATTTCACCCTTATATCATCCGAAACATTTTCCAATACTCACTCAAACACTTAGTCATACTTTCACTCCCCAAACGCAAGTCCCAAACCCTCATCCCATGCTAAGGTTCTCCATTAAGGATCTTCTTCAAGCTTCAAGTCTCCATCTCCAATCTTCACCAAGTTCATCTCCAAGCTAAGGTATGTGGATTTCTTTCATGGGTTCCTTTAACCCATGATACGCAAGCCTCCTTTTCCTCAAATTGCATGATTTAAAGTTGATTTACAAATGGGCCTTTCTTATTATGGAATTCACTGCACATTATGTTAAAACTATGTAAAGTTTTGAGTGTTTTTCTATGTTTTGAGCTATAAATCTTTGATCTATTTTAAGAATAAATTCTATATAAAGTGTTGCATTAGACCATGCCCAATTTGGGGGGACTAAGAACCTAGATAACCTAGATGAGGATTTGTACTCATCAAGCTAGGGAACGGTTTTTACTTCTCTAGCATGGTGATGGGGTGGCATTATCACCAACCTACATGGGGGTTCGTACTCATCCACTTATATGATAGGGCGGTATCATCACTAACCTACCAAAGAATTGTACATTTGGAAATCAAGCTTGGTCTCTTCTACACTTATGATATTCTATATGAGCATGAGTTTCTTAAGCATGTTTTACTTATACATTGAACATACATGTCATAATGTTATTGTATACCTATTGCTTATTATTATACATTTTGATTATGATGCATAATTCTTGTTTGCATTGCATCCTACATACTTAGTACATTCAAATGTACTAACGCATACTCTACACCTACATGATTTCACCATGTAGGGATCGAAGCCCAGGTTGATCATCCTCCTCCTTCACGTGGCTAGTTCGATACTACTCAAGCTCGTTTGTGCGTCCTCCACTTCGGGGACCTTGATATATGTTTCTTTTATTATGCAATGAGACACTTTACTTTATTTTTTATCTTAACTAGTGAGGGTGAGCCCAGTTGCTTTGTCTTGGCTCCCAATCTTATTTATGTAGTAGAGATGTTATTGGACATGCTATGTATCTATGATATGAGCCTTGACTCTTTTGTCTCTTGATTATGATATTACTCAAGCTTATTTGCATAGTCCCCTTGCCCTTGTTTTGTAAACTTTTACATATATTACTTAACAATTAATCTCTCTCCCTTAGTCCCAATTCCCCTTGTTTATGTCTCTTATGTTGTTTCATATTGCTTCCGCGACCAAGGATCTATAACAATATGCTATGAGAATTGTTTGGGGTTTCTTTGGGTTCCCCATTCGCCGGTCACGTCTATGCTTTCGCAACCAATGATGTGTAATGATAAGTTAAAAGGCTTGTTTGGCGTTCCTTCGGGTTCCCTATTCGCCGCGTCATGTCTAGGCCCTAGGCTTGGATCATGACAAAGATGGTATTAGAGCACTAGGTTGATAGATCTTCGGAGTCTAACACCCCGTGTTGATTAAAGTATTATTCATTGTGGTGTTGTGCACTATAACTATGAGTAGGAGGCTATGAGATGCTTTAGAAAATGTTTCACTTCTTCATAATCCATGTCATACAACAGAGTTAGGTCCCCTAGGGATTATTGTTAACCCCTAACCGTTATATTTTAGGATATGCCTCAAGTTACTCAGGACGGTACTAAGATTAACGCAGAGATTTGTAATCCTATATGGGAAGTGGTCAAAGCGCAGACAAAATTGGCAACTCACCTTGATCAACATGTGGGTGCTCTCGAGACTTCTAATGGTTAAAGTAGAGGTAATGAGTCCAAGAGGGCCCATAATATAGGTAAATTCCAAAGTCTCAAGTGTAGAGGTGGTGGTGATGTGGTACCTTATGTTAGGTGCCTAAAATGTGGTATAGGCCATGATGGCACATGCTTGAGAGGTACTAATACTTGTTATGGTTATGGGGAGATGGGTCATAAGGTTAAGGATTGCCCTCGTAAATATAATAAGAGCAAAAGAGATGAGAGGGTAATGACTAATCCTAAGTGCCCTATATATAGGATGGATAATGGTAGCCCGTGTTGGAAGAACAAGGGTGTATGCTTTAGATGTGGTGAGATAGGCCACAGAATTCTGGATTGCCCATATGGTCGACTTTGGATCGCCCTAGCCATGTTGATCAAGTGGCTCAAGGAGGGGATGAGATGCCCAATGCTATTACCAGTAAGTTGAAGTTTTGTTGGATCGACCTAGCCATGTTGATCAAGTGGCTCAAGGAGGGGATGAGATGCCCAATGCTATTACCAGTAAGTTGAAGTTTTGTTGGCTTTGTTGTGCATGTATTGTTAGGCCCGGTGTGCCACTGTTTCTTCTCTATTCATTTTGGTTGCTAGTGGGACTTCTTGTGTGCTCAAGTTGTTAAGTGGCTCTTTGGTGTGTATCCTCTTGTTAGGTATATTGTTGCTAAAAGGTTTATAGGTGTTGATCCGGGTTTATATTGCATTAGGTCTTACTTTGTGGCTTTGGAGTGGGTATAGTGAATTTTGATATCATTATTGGGATGAAATTGTTGCATGTATGTTGTGTCTTCATGGTTGGTAGGAGCCGTAGAGCTAGATCCCGAATTGGTAATGAGCCCATCCTTGAGTGGGAGGTTGTTAAATGGTAGCAAGGTATATAGGTCCATTTCTCGTCATAAGGTATAATTGGTCTCTATAGGGTTGCATTTATTATTTTGTGAGAATTGGAGGTGTTAAACCTAACTTCTTTTCTTTATAAAATTGTTAGTGGTGGTAGATGAGGCCTTCAATGTCCCTTTTTGATATTTCAAATTTGGGGTGGTGTTCTTTAGTTGGATTAGTGCACCGGCTATGCCTATAAGTCTCATGAATAAGATCTTTTAGTCCCTACTCTAATAGGCTTATGGTGGTTTTGGTGATGATATGATTGTTTGTATTCCCTAATGAGGTAGTGCATGTGAGTCTTTTGGGGGTAGTACTACAAAGGTTAAGAAAGAAGGTTGGATGCTAAATAGGAGAAATGGGGATTTTGGTTGTAAGGGGTTGCCTTCCTAGGTCGTGTGGTGTCTGGTAATAGTTATTAAGGTGGACCCTAGTAAGATGAAGATGATTAGAGATTGGCCTAGACCTTTGAACCCATCGAAAATTAGGACCTTCTTGGGCTTAGCGGGCTAATACCAGAGGTGGTGAATAGGTTATCTTCTATTACTTCTCCTATGACGTAGTTGACCCTATGTAAGACTAATGTTATGACCAACGTTTTAAGTAGGGCGATTTGATAGGTCCGGAAGTTGCTATCCCTTGTGTGATTCGTTTGTGCTAATAAGATTCATGTGTATGTCTCGGATGGTTGCGTGAGCCTATAGTGGCTAGAAGAGATCTATAAAGGTTGTCCTATGCTATTGTTGCATAGAGCCTTGTCTTGTGATCTTGATTGACCCTAGCTTGATAGGTTGGAGGTCTTGAGGTAGTTTGGCTATTGCATAGCTTGCTTCCAATGAGTATAGAACCCATTAGGTTGTAGCATGATGGTTGAGGATGGTTGATCTATTTCAAAAACTACAATGGGTTAGTTGCTTCTCTAAGGTTGATTTGAGGTTCAGGCTTTGTCCCCAAGTGAGGATGAGGGTAGTATAGGTGATATCCCGAACTGTCTTTTTGAACTACAAGTGGGCATTATTAGTCTTGATGGAGTTGTTTGGTGGACTTATGCACCAATGGTGTTGTGGGTTTCTTGAATAGGGTCTTAAACTCTTCTGTGATATATTTGTGTTGGTCTCTAGTGATGAAGTATTAATTTATTTAAAGCTTGTGAATCAATTGGGTATAGTGTTACAAGTCTTGGAGGATGAGAGGTTGTTTGCTAGATATGAAATATGTGCATTGTGGGTAGCAAGAAGGTTGTTAGAATTCTTTAATGATTAAGAAATGAGTGTGCATTATTTTTCCCGGTAAGGCTAGTGTTGTTGTTGGAGCTCTAAAAAGGGTGCCTATGGGTAGTCTAGTGTTGTGGTAATGGTGATAAAGAGGTAGCTAGTGGAGTGCATAGGTTGGCTAAATAGGGAGTAGGTTGAAGGAAGTTGAGAATGGTAGTATAGGGTTCTTGATAGTTTCAAATCTTCTTGGGGTAAGCGTTCTAGTTTAAGCAAGGCCTTAATCCCACCCTATTAGAGTTGGAAGTTTTGGGTGAAGAGATGGTAGAGTGGAGGTTGTCTCCCAAGGGGGAGATGGTAGCTCATGGAAACAAGTGGAATAGGTATGGTTAAGGTTGAAAAATGAGTTATGGTTGTGATGTCCTTTTAGAGTGTGGAAGAAGTTGGTAAGGTTGCATATGGATGAGATTTGCCTAAGGATATGATTATGGTTTATCCTGTTTGTTGTGCTTTTATGTTGAGGGGATGCATTGGTAACTCTAGTACTATAGAACTCTTTGAAATTACGGGTGATGTGGATGATAAGTTTACTTAGGAGAAGGTCCGGGTGGTAAACTTATCAGAAGGTCCCAGTGGAGGTGTGGTTGGATGAGTGAAGAAGTTGGCTAATATCGATGTGGTGTTCATGAAGGCCCTGTTAGTGCAGTCATCCATTCTTAAGTGTCTCTCGAGGAGAAAGAAGTGTCATAGCATATCCTTCTATTCTCCATTGAGTGGTGAGGACCATTATCCGTTGTTACTGATCGGTGCAGGCATGAAGAAGCAATATCCATACATATTGATGTGGTGTTCGTTAAGGCCCTGTTGGTGGAGTCGTCTATTCGTATGTGCCTCTCGGGGAGCCTGTGTGGGCATGGAGAAGCAATATCTGTACCTCTTTCATTCTATTCGAGCTTATGATAACACGTCAAGTCCTTTTCTATGATTCCAAGTCTTATGTTTTAGCCCCTATACCATTCATATGCATTCATGTTAAGTTTGCAAATTTATAATGATTTTACACTTCTGCTGAGATTTTTAAAATGGTGTTTTAAATGTAATGTTGCATTCTTGTTGTGACTGATTTGTTCACGATTACTCTTGCCATGTATGTTTCTTTTACATTCGGGGACGAATGTTCCCAAGGAGGAGATATTGAAACGATCCTAAAAAGTGCCCAAAAATGTTCCTTGGAATGTCAAAATTTTTTATTTCCTTATATCTCAAAATCCATTTGTTATTCCTAAAATTCGTCTTTATATTCTTGTTCAGGGGGTCAAAATTAGGGTCAAGGGTTCTAACCAAGATTTAAGAGCGAAGAATTAGCAATTACGAAAATTCAAGAATGCAATTTCTAGAATGGTTTCCGCGTATAGGGCGCGACGCGCCCCAGTGTTATTTTTTGCATTTTCTATTTTTTGGTTCCAAGGCTTTGGGTCGTGGGTCCATGTGTTCCCATACATGTTTTTACCTATACTTAGCAATATTTCACCTTCATATCATCCTAAACATTTCCCAATTTTCACTTAAAAACTTAGTCATATTTTTACTCCCCAAACTCAAGTCCCAAACCCTCACCCCAAACTAAGGTTCTCCTTCAAGGATCTTCTTCAAGCTTCAAGTCTCCGTCTCCAACCTTCACCAAGTTCATCTCCAAGCTAAGGTATATAGATTTCTTTCATGGGTTCCTTTCACCCATGATACCCAAGCCTCTTTTTTCTCAAATTGCATGATTTAAAGCTGATTTACAAATGGGCCTTACTTATTATGGAATTCACTCCATACTATGTTAAAGCTATGTAAAGTTGTGACTATTTTGCTATGTTTAGAGCTATAAATCTTTGATCTATTGTAAAATTTGAGAACGGGTTTTGATGTATATTGCATGAAGGTGTTGCAAGGTATCGATTGATGGTTTTACAATAGATTTTCTTGCATGATTTCATCTTTATATTTCATGGTTTTTTCTAGCATTACACACCCTCTAAGTGATTGATAAAATGTTCGATTAGGATTTCTTGAGGAATTGAAGGTCCAAAGCATGAGATATGATACGAATGACTATATAATGATGAAATTAGCTTATGTACATGATAAATTCTATATAAAGTGCTGCATTAGACCATCCCCAACTCGGGGAGACTAAGAACTCGGATAACTTAGATGGGGGCTTGTACTCATATACCTAGGGAAGGGTTTGTACATCTCCACCTGGTAATGCTGCAACTTCATTAATATCCTAGATGGGGGTTTGTACTCATCAACCTAGGGAAGGGTTTGTAATTCTCCACCATTGTGATGGGGTGGCATTATCACCAACCTAGATGGGGGTTCGTACTCATCCATCTAAGTGATAGGGCGGCATCATCACTAACCTACCAAAGGGTTATACATTTGGAAATATAGCTTAGTCTCCTCTACACATATTATATTCTATATGAGCATGAGTTTCTTAAGCATGCTTTACTTATGCATTGAACATACATGTCATATTGCTATAGTATACCTATCGCCTATTGTTATGCATTTTGATTATAATGCTTAATTTTTGTTTGCATTGCATCCTACATGCATAGTACATTCAAACATAATAATGCATACTCTATGCCTACATGATATCACCATGTAGGGACTGAAGCCTAAGTTGATCATCCTCTCCCTCCATGTGGCTAGTTCGGTACTACTCAGGCTAGTTGGTGAGTTCTCCACTTTGGGGACCTTTCTATATGTTTCTCTCATTATGTAATGAGACACTCTTCTTTATTTTCTATCTTGACTAGTGAGGGTGAGCCCGGTTGCTTTGTCTTGGCCCCCGCTCTTATCTATGTAGTAGAGGTATTTTTGGACATATTATGTATCTATGATATGAGCCTTGACTCTTTTGTCTCTTGATTATGATATTACGCAAGCTTATCCCCTTAGTCCCCTTGCCCTTGTTTTCTAAACTTTAACATATTGCCTAAGTATTAATCTTTCTTAATTGGTCCCAATTCCCCTTGTTTATGTCTCTTATGTTGTTTCACTTTAAGATGTGTAATGATATGCTATGAGGCTTGTTTGGGGTTCTTTCAGGTTCCCCACTCACCTGTCATGTCTAGTCCCTAGGCTTGGGTCATGATAGAATGTTCCCAAAGGGAAGATATTGAAACGACCCCTAAAAAGTACCCGTAAATATGCCTCAGAATGCTCAAAATTTTAATTTTCATATATCTCAAAATCTGTAGGTGATATTGATAATGTGACATCATATTTTTGTTCAGAGGGTCAAAATTAGGGGAAAAAAGGTCTAACCCCGATTTAAGAGAAAAAGATTTGCAATTATGATTTTTCAAGTGACAAATTCAAGTGAGAATTCTGTGCCCCTGATGTGACGCGCCAAGGGCGTGCTGATGAAGTAAAGGTATCTCTATGTCCTCGCCACGATGTAGAGAGGTGTATTTTCCTGTCTAGTGAGTTTTTGTGCGGTCCAAGACTTTAAAGTCCTGGGCCTAAAAGTTCTCAAACGTGTTTTTACCTATACTTAGTTATTTTTCACCCTCATATCACCCTTAAAAATTTCCCAATAATCAATCCAATACTTGGCCATATTTTTCACTCCTAAATTCAAGTCTCAAACCCTCATTCAGAACAGTATTTCCTTTAAGGCTTTTCTTGAAGTTTCAAGTCTCCATCTCCAATCTTTACCAATTTCATCTCCAAGCTAATGTATGTGGGTTTTAGCCATTGGGTTCTTCCACCCATTGTACCCTAATTTCCTGTTTACTCAATTTGCATGATTTAAGGTTGATTTTACAAATGGGTTTACTAGTATGAACATCTCTATGAACTATGTTAAAGCTATGTAAAGTTGTGACTGTTTTGCTATTTTTTGAGCTATAAATCTTGGATCTATTGTAAGATTTGATAAGGAGTTTTGATGTATATCACTCGAGGGTGTTTCAAGGTGTTGATTGATAGTTTTACAATGGATTTTCTTGCTTGATTTCATCTCTATATTTCATGGTTTTATACTAGAATTACACTCCCTCTAAGTGTTTGATAAAATGTTTGGATGTGGTTTCTTGAGGAATTAAAGGTACAAAGCATGAAATATGATATGATTGATGTTATAATGATGAAAGAAGCTTACTTATATGATATAATATATAAAGTGTTGCATTAGACCATGCCTAATTCGTGGGGACTAAGAGTTCGGATAACCTAGATGAGGGTATGTACTCATCAACCTAGTGAGGGGTTTGTACCTCACCACCAGGGTGATAGGGTGGTATCATCATCAACCTAGATGGGGGTTTGTACTCATCAACCTAGTGAGGGGTTTGTACCTCACCACCAGGGTGATAGGGTGGTATCATCATCAACCTAGATGGGGGTTTGTACTCATCAACCTAGTGAGAGGTTTGTACCTCACCACCTAAGTGATGATGTGGTTGTACCTCACCACCTAAGTGATGATGAGGTTTATACCTCAACACCTAAGTGATGATGTGGTTTGTACCTCACCACCTAAGTGATAGGGCGGCATCATCACTAACTTAGTGAGGGGTTTGTACCTCTCCACCTAAGTGATGGGGTGGCATCATCACCAACCTATCGAGGGGTTTGTACCTTGGAGAGCTAGCTTGCTCTCTTCTAAATAATGATATCCTATATGAGCATGAGTTACTTGAGCATGTTTTACTTATGCATTGATCATACATGCAATGTTGTTATAATTTGTCTATTGCCTATTGCTAAGTATTTTTATTATACTGCCTGTCTCTTGTTGCATTACATCCTACATACTTAGTACATTCAAACGTACTAAAACATACTCTTGCCTGCATGATATCACCATGTAGGAACCGGAGTCAAAGTTGATCATCCTACTCTTCCATGTGGCTAGTTTGGTACTACTCAAGCTAGTTGGTGTGTCCTCCATTTCGAGAACCATAGTCTATGTTTCTCCTATTATGTGTTGAGATACTTTTCTTTATTTCCTATTTTTGACTATGAGGGGGAGGCCGGTAGCTTTGTGTTGGCCCCCGCTCTTATCTATGTATTAGAGGTGTTTATGGGACATGTTATGTATCTATGAAATGAGTCTTGACTCTAGTCTCTTGATTATGATGTTATGAAAGCTTTCTCCTTAGTCCCTTAGCCCTATTCTTACTATTTATGTCTTTTATATACTTCCGCGACAAATGATATGTGATGATAAGTTAAGAGGCATATTTAGGGTTCCTTCAGGTTCCCCATTCTCTGTGTAACGTCTAGGCACTAGGCTTGGGTCGTGAAACTCATTGCGCCTAAGAGGACATTCTATTATCTTGTGACCCATCTCACTACAACCATAACAAGCATTGGTATTCTTTGTCACGACCCAATCCAAGGGCCTAGACATGACATGGTGAATAGGGAAGCTGAAGGCACCTCAAACAAGCCTCTTAGCATATCATACACATATCCTTGGTTGCAGAAGCAATAAAACACAACATAAGATAGTAGATAGGGACAAACGGGGCTAAGGGACAATTCTCATATCATAAACATCAAGAGTCAAGAGAGAGTCAAAGCTCAAAGTATAACACAAACATGTCCAACAACACCTCTAAAACTTAGATACTCGTTATCGGGCTCACCCTCATAGTCAACATTTACATGAAAGAAAGATAGTCTTAAGACATAGCATGAGATCATAAGCATCATCCCCGAGATAGAGGAGTCACTAAAGAGCTTGAGAGATGTCGTACTAGCCAAGTGGAGGAGGAGGATCAAGTGGGGCTTCAGTTCCTACATGGTGACATCATGTAAGCATAGAGTATGCATTAGTATATTTGAATGTGCGAAGTATGTAGGATGCAATGCAAAAGTGATAAGCACCATAAAGAAAACGCATAACATAGGCGATGAATAAGCTTATAACAATATGGCATGTATGAATGATACTTAAAGTAAAATCCTGCTTATATAAATATAATACATGTGTAAGGAGAGACCATTGTTAGTGCATATCCAATGCCTACTATCCCTTTGGAGAGGCGAACGAGGTACGAACCCCTCAATATGTTGATGAAGTACAAACCCCCAATATGTTTGATGGAGTACAAACCCCCTAACATGGTTAATGGAGTAAAAATCCCCAACATGGTTGTCAAGGTACAAACCCCTCGACATAGTTGTACGGGCCTACCACCTTCCGAGCGAGGGGATCAAGGTACAAACTCCTCAACAAAGTTACCCGATCCTATAACCCCCATAGTAATGCTTGGTCAATTCCCAACACAATAGAGATAATATCATATATATACATTCCTTTCATCATTATATAGCCATTCAACTCATAAGACATGTATGGGACCTTCAATTCCTCAAGAAATCATAATTTGGACATTTTATCAAACATTTCGTGGGTGTGTAGTGTTAGTGAAAATCCATGCAATTCAAGAGAGGAATTTAGTGTAAAACCATCAATAGATACTTGGTCACACTCTCAAGCCAAATACATCAAAGCCCGTCATCAACTCTCACAATAGATCTTAGATTTATATCTCAAAATATGCTAAAACAACCAAAATTTCATGAAACACCAACATAGTGTGCAGCGAAATTAATAATAATTAACACCCATGAGTAAATCAACTTTAAATCATGCAATCTTAAGTAAAAAGAAGCTTGGGTATCATGGGTGAAAGGAACCCATGAAAGAAACCCACATACCTTAGCTTAGGAGAATAGCTTGATGAAGATTTAAGATGGAGACTTGAGCTTTACTGCAAACCTTAGAATCCTGATGAGTTTTGAGACTTGAATTTAGGAGATGAAATATTGTCTAAGTGTTTAGGAGTGTATTTGAGAATGTCTTGTATGATATGAGGGTGAAGTAAGGCTAAGTATAGGCATTTTCATGCATGGGAACACTTAGGCCCAAGACTTAAACCTTTGGACCGAGATAGAAAAACTAGGCAAAATTTGTATTGAGGGGCGCCGTTGGTGCGTCGCGTCAGGGGTGCGAAAACCTCTTTGGAATTATATTTTTGGAAAATTGAAATTGCGACTCGTTTGCTCTAAAATTAGGGTTAGACCCATTTCCCCCTCAATTCAACCTTGAATAAGAAAATAATGTCGAATTTTTAATATCACAGATAAATTTTGAGATATATGGAAATTTTGATTTCGGGCACTTTTAAGGAACATTTTCGAGCACTTTTTGGGGTCATTTCAATATCTCCCCCTTGGGAACATTCATCCCTGAATGTAAAAAAGACGTATATGAGAAGAGTAATCATGAATAAATTAACCTCAACAAGAATGCAACAACATACTTAAAACATCATTTTTAAAATCTCTTCATAAGTGTAAAAATCACCGTGAACTTTGTCAATGTAAACATGAATGCATGAAAATTAGTTAGGGGCTGGAACATGAGACATAAAATCACATAGAAGATTTAGAATTAGTACATTAGGTTTGTGTAGGAAGGAAAAGATAGGGATATCGCTTTTGTATATCTGCTTCGGCCTCCCAAGTAGCATTTTCGACTTGTTGATTCCTCTAAAGGACCTTAACGGAAGCAACATCCTTGTTCTTCGACCTCTTCACTTGCCTATCCAAGATCTCTACTGAAACTTCTTCATATGAAAAGTTTTCATTAACTACCCCCACAACATCAAGAGGCACAATGGCATTAGGATCACCCACACACATCCTCAACATACACATAAAAGACCGGATGAACCAATTCCATTTAACTAGGTAAATTCAACTCGTAAGCCACCTTACCAATTCTCCTCATCATCCTACAGGGACCCATATATGTAGGGCTCAACTTGCCTTTCTTACCAAAATGAACCACACCCTTCATAGGCGACACCTTTAAATATAATCAATCACCAACCTTAAACTTAAGCTCCCATCTTCTCACGTCGGCATAAGACTTTTGGCGACTTTGGGCTATCCTCAACCTTTCTCTAATCATCCTTAACTTCTTCATAGCATCCACAACCAGATCCAGACCAAACAAGGCCATCTCTTTAACCTCAAACCACCTAATCGGGGATCTACAATGTCTACTATAGAGAGCCTCAAAGGAGCCATTTCGATGCAAGAACGATAGTAATTGTTATATGCAAACTCAATCAATGGGAGATGATCACCCTAACTACCCTGGAGCTCTAATGCACAAGCCTTAAGCATATTCCCAAGTGTTTGGATAGTTCTTTTGGCTTGGCCATCCATTTGAGGGTGAATGGTCGTACTAAGCTTTACCTTGGTTCCAAGGCCTCTTTGGAAGGACCTCCAAAAGTGTGAAGTGAATTGTGCACCACGATTCGATATGATGGACAAAGGAACCCCATGCAATCTCACCAAGTTATGAATTTACAAACTAGCATAATCTTAAACCCCAAGGTAGTCTTAACCGGTTGAAAGTGAGCCAATTTTTTCATCCTATCAACCACAACCCAAATGGAATCACACTTGGGCAACCCAACCATAAAGTCCATATTAATCTCTTCCCACTTCCAAGTAGGAATCTCTATGTCTTGAGTTAGGCCACCCAACCTCTGATGTTTGGCTTTGACTTATTGGCAACTATGGTGATCGGATACAAATTTTTCAATGTCCCTATTCATGCCTCCCCACCAAAACACCTCTCTTAAATCTCTATACATCTTAGTAGACTCCAGGTGAATAGGTAAGAAGAACCATAAGCCTCATCAAAAATCTTTTCCTTTAAGCCATAAACACAAGGCACACACAACCTATCTTGGTACCTAAGGGCACCATCTCCCCCTTAGGAGAAAACATCCACCTCACCATTCTTTACCAATGCTTTCAATACTAGCAATAAGGGATCAAAATCTTGCTTAGCTCTCACCTCTTCAATCAATGTAGATTTAGAACCATCAATAACAACAACACCACCATCAACACCCTCTTCCAACATAACTCCCAATCTAGCCAACTGATGGACTTCTCTAACCATAACCATGCCACCATCATCATCAATATGAGCAAGGCTACCCATAGACACCCTACTCAAACCAACCGCCATAATATTAGCCTTACCAGGATTGTAATGCACACTCATATCATAGTCCTTAAGAAGTTCTAACCATCTCCTTTGCCTCAAGTTGAGAATTTTTTGAGTGAAGACATATTGGAGACTCTTATGATTGGTGAACAGATCAATATGCACCCCATACAAAAAGTGACGCCAAATCTTTAATGCAAACACAATGGCGACTAACTCAAGATCATGGGTACGATAATTCTTTTCATGCACTTTGAGTTGTCTAGAAACATAGGTTATGACCTTACTATTTTGCATCAACAGACAATCCAAACCAACCCGGGATGAATCACAATACCCGAAAAATCCCTCTAGTTCTTCTGGTAGTGACAATATAGGAACGAAAATAAGCTTATCTTTCAATGTTTGGAAACTCCTTTCACACTCATCAGAAAACATAAATTTGGATTTCTTTGGAGACAACTTTGTCATGAGAGAGCCAATAGAAGAGAACCCATTTACATATCTCCGATAGTAACCCGCTAAGCCTAAGAAGCTCCTAATATTTGACAGGGCCAATGGTCTACACCAATTTCTAATCACATCCATCTTTTTAGCATCCACCTTAATACCATCCCCCGATACCACATGACCTAAAAAGGCAACCTTCTTCAACAAAAATTCACACTTCTCATATTTAGCGTACAACTTCTCTTCCTTCAATCTTTGGAACACAACCCTCAAGTGAGCCCTATGCTCCTTCTTACCATGAGAATCGATCAAAATATCATCCGTGAATACCATAACAAATGAATCAAGGTAGGTTTTGAATACCCTATTCATTTGATCCATGAAGATGGTCGGTGCATTAGTCAACCCAAAAGACATCACAATAAACTTATAATGCCCATTCCTAGTTTGGAAGGTCATTTTAGAATATCACACTCCTTCACCTTCACTAGGTGGTACCTGGACCGAAGATCAATCTTAGAGAAGTGGCTAGACCCTTGGAATTGGTCAAACAAATCATCAATCCTTGCAAGAGGATACTTATTCTTGATGGTGACCCTATTAAGTTGCCAGTAGTCAATACACATTCTAAAAGACCCATCCTTTTTCACAAATAACATAGGTTCACCCCAAAGTGATTGGCTAGGCCTAATGAAACCCTTCTCCAACAAGTCCCTCATTTTCTCCTTTAACTCCTTTAACTCTTTCGGGGCCATACGGTAAGGGGGAATAGAAATGGGTTGAGTATCGGGGAGAAGTTCTATACCAAAATCTATTTCCCTTTTGAGAAGGACACCGGGAAGGTCATTTGGAAAGATATCAAGGAACTCATTTACAACCAAAACTGACTCTATGGGAAGGGCTTTGGACTCTAACCCTCACAAGATGATAAAGACACCCCTTAGAGATTAACTTACGGGCTTTAATGCAAGAGATGAACCTACCCTGGACCACCATGACTCTCCCACTTAAGGATGAGTTCATTTAGAAATCTAAATTTGACCATATGGGTTTTACCATCAATAGAAGCATAGTATGCATGCAACCAATCCATCCCAAGAATGACATCAAAATCAACCATGTCAAACTCAACAACATCATAAGGCAATATTTTATGCATGATGCAAATAGGACAGTTCCTATAGACGTTTCTAGCAACAATAGATGCAACAATAGGAGTAGAAACCTCATATGACTCATACAATAATTCAGGCTCAACCTAAAACTTTTTGGTAACAAAAGGGGTAACAAAAGCGAAGACTTTGTTGCCAACAAAAGAGAAGACGTTTGTAGCACATGGTTGATTTTGATGTCAGGCTCAATCAAAGCATACACATCAAAATTGAAGACTTTTAACATACCGGTAATGACGTCGGGCACCTCATCAACCCCTTGCCTCCTATGCAAAGTATAAAACCTATTGTTCCTTGGGGCACCACCTTGTTGACCACCTCTCCCCAAAGGAACTGCATTATGGCCTTGTGGATGAACCTCCTTGCCCTTGTTGTGATTTTGAGGGCAATCCATCACCTTATGCCCAACTTCCCCACAACCATAACATGCATTAGTATCCCTCAAACACGGGCCACTATGACTGTTGCCACATTTTGGACACCCACCATTAGGAACCAGACCCCCAACACATTGGGCCCTTGGAAAGTCATTGGCAACCCTCTTATTAAATGTAGGAGAGGACCCTTGGCCTTGATGAAACCAGGCCACCCTTTCAACAATGGAACTTCACCTCAAAACTGGCCCTCTTGGCCTCATGACTCCTCCTCTTCCTTAGCTTCTCCTCCTCTATTTGTTTGGTATAGGTCAACAATCGGGAAAAATCCATGTCACTAATCAACATAGCAGACTGATATTCTTCACTCACCAAATCAGAAACACCCATTACAAACTTGTTCATCCTAGACCTTGGGTCGTCCACCAAGTGGGGAGCATATTGAGAGAGTTGAGTGAACTTGAGGGAATACTCCCTCACACTAATAGACCCTTGTTCAAATTCATAAACTCCACCAATTTGGCTTTCCTAAGCTCAAGTGGGAGGTACTAGTTATGGAAAGCCGCCGTGAACTCCTTCCAAAGAACCACATTATTGATTCCCTTCTCCTCTTTCCATTGGTTAAACCATGTTTGTGCCGCCCTTTGAATTGGTAAGCCGCCATCTCTGCCTTCTCCTCCAATCTAACACCTATAAAATTCAAAACATTGTAAACCTCACCCAAGAAGCTAGTGTAGGAGCATTAGGGGTTTGGGCCCCTTGATTAGCTTAGTTAGCCATAACTTGTGCAAGAAAAATGAGAGCATTGCAGAGCTCTCCATGAGCCGATTGGTCCTCAGGTGTGCAGGCTCTCCTTTTTCTTATATTAGGCATGATCTAGCATAGCAAAGAATAATTATTAGGGGGGAATAACCCTACTTCAACTCTATAGCATGACTTAGAACATGAATAAGGGAAATATTTCCTAAAATGCCTCATAACCTCCTACTCATAGTTGTGGTGCATAACACAACCATGACTATGACTCCAATTAACACAGCGTATTGGCCTCCAAGTATCTAACAACCTAGTGCTCTGATACCAAGTTTGTCAGGACCCAAGCCAAGGGCATAGACGTGACACGGCGAATGAGAAACCCGAAGAGACCCAAAACAAGCCTCTTAGCATATCATACACACATCCTTGGTCATGGAAGCAATAAAATACAACATAAGATAGTAGATAGGAACAAACTGGGCTAAGAGACAATTCTCATATCATAAACATCAAGAGACAAGAGAAAGAGTCAAAGCTCAAAGCATAATACAAACATGTCCTACAACACCTCTAAAACATAGATACTTAGCGGGAACTAAGATAAGCCACCAGGCTCACACTCATAGTCAACATTTACATGAAAGAAAGATAGTCTTCAAATATAGCATGAGATCATAAGCGTCGTCCCCGAAATGGAGGACTCACCAAAGAGTTTGAGAGATGTTGTACTAGCCATATGGAGGAGGATGATCAAGTGGGGCTCTAGTTCCTACATGGTAACATCATTTACGCATAGAGTATGCATTTGTATATTTGAATATACTAAGCATGTAGGATTCAATACAACAAGTGATAAGCACCATAAACAAAATGCATAACATAGGCAATGAATAAGCTTATAACAATATGGCATGTATATATGATACATAAAGTAAAATCATGCTTGTATATAATATAATACATGTGTAAGGATAGTCCATTGTTAGCATATATCCAAGGCCTATAACCCCATAGGAGAGGCGAATGAGGTACAAACCCCTCAATAGGTTGATGAGGTACAAATCCACCAACATGGATGATGGAGTACAAATCCCCCAACATGGTTGATGGAGTAAAAACCCCCCAATGTGATTATCAAGGTACAAATCCCTTGACATGGTTGCACGGGCCTACCACCTCCCGAGCAAGGCGATCGAGGTACAAACCCCTCAACTAGGTTACCCGAGCCTACAACCCTATGAGTGAGACTTGGTAAATTCCTAGCCCTATAGAGATAATATCATATACATACATTCCTTTCAACATCATAGAGCCCTTTAGCTCATAAGATATGCAGTGGACCTTTAATTCCTCAAGAAATCTTAATCCAAACATTTTATCAAATACTTGGCGGGTATGTAATGTTATTATAAAACCATGCAATTTAAAGTGGAATCATGCTAGCATATTTATTATAAAACCATCAATAGATACTTGCTAATACCCTCAAGACATATACATCAAAGCCCTTCATCAACTCTCCCAATAGATCTTAGATTCATAGCTCAAAACATGCTAAAACAACCATAATTTTGTAAACACCCAACATAGTGTGCAGTGAAATTCATAATAATTAAGACTCATGAGTAAATCAACTTTAAATCATGCAATATTAAGTAAAAGGAAGCTTGCATATGAGGTGAAAGGAACCCATGAAAGAAACTCATATACCTTAACATGGGAGAATAGCTTGATGATGATTGGAGATACAAACTTGAAGCTTGATTACAAATCTTAGAATATGGATGAGTTTTAAGACTTGAATTTAGGAGATGAAATATTGTCCAAGTGTTTGGGAGTGTATTTGGAAATGTCTTGAATGATGTGAGGGTGAAATAAGGCTAAGTATAAGCATTTTCATACATGGAAAACATAGACCCAAGACCCAAAGCCATTGACTAAGATAGAAAAATTGGGCAAAATTTGTACTAAGGCGCGCCCTTGGCGTGTCGCCCCAACGGTGCAAAACCTCTCTGGAATTCAATTTTTGGAAAATTGAAATTGCGATTCATTTGGTCTAAAATTTGGGTTAGACCTATCTCCCCCTCAATTTGACCCCCTGAACAAAAATATGAAGTCGGATTTTTGATATCACATAGGGATTTTAATATATATGGAAATTACGATTCTAGACACTTCCTAGGCACATTTTCATGCACTTTTTGGGGTAGTGTCATTTTTCAATCACGGGCCATCATGGAACCTATCTGTAACGACCCCAAAAATTGCCCACACACTTGCCTCGAGATGCCCAAAATTTTAAATTCCATATATCTCAAAATCCATTATTTATTTCAAAAATCCAACTTCATATTCTAGTTCAAGGGGTCAAAATTGGGGGGGAGGGTCTAACCTTGATTTTAGAGCAATCGAATCACAATTTTAAATTTCCAAAATTTGAGTTTTTTCCAAGGACGATCAGTGACAGCACCGCGATGCGCAACTGTCGTGGACATATGTTCATTTGGCCTCCATGATAGGTCCATATTGTGGACCTGTGTATTTCACTGCCAATGACTTTATCTTGGTCCAAGGCTTTGAGGTCTTGGGCCTAAGTGTTTCCAAATGTGTTTTTACCTATACTTAGCCTTATTTCACCCACATATAATCCCAAACATTTCCCAATATTCTCCAAAACACTTAGCCATATTTTCACGCCAAAATTCAAATCTCAAAACCCTCATCTTAAGGTAAAATTTTCCTTCAAGGTTCCTCTTCAAGCATCAAATCTCCATATCCAATCTTCACCAAGTTCATCTCTAAGCTAAGGTACGTAGGTTATAGAAATAGGGTTCTTCCACCCATGATGCCCTAATCTCCTTTTTACTCAGTTTGCGTGATTTAATGTTAGTTTTACATATGGATCTTATATATTAAGAAATTTACTGCACAGTGTTTTGTGTTCATGAAAGTATGGTTGTTTTAGCATGTTTTGAGCTCTAAATTATTGATCTAATGTTGGATATAATGAGGGGTTTTGATGTGAATGTCTTGGATGTGTTTTAAGGTGTTGGTTAATGCTTTTACAATAGATTTTCTTGTATGATTTCATCTCTAAATTACAAGGGCTTTTACCCCTATTACACACCCCAAGTGTTTGATAAAATTTTTGGCTACGGTTTCTTGTGGAATTGAAGGTCCACAACATGAAATATGGTATGAATGATGTTATGATCATGAAATAAGCTTATGTACATGATAAATTCTTTATAAAGTGTTACACTAGACTATGCCCAATCTGGGCAGTCTAAGAACCTAGGTAACTGAGATGGGGGTTTGTACCCATTTACCGAGGGAAGGGTTAGTACTCCTCCACCTAGTGGTGGGGCGGCATCATCACTAACTAAGTTAGGGGTTTGTATTCATCAACTGAGTGAAAGGTTAGTACTTCACCACCTAGGTGATAGGGTAGCATTATCACCAACCGAGTTGGTTGTTTGTACTCATCAACCGAGTAAAGGGTTCGTACTTAACCACCTAAGTGATGGGACGACATCATCACTAACCTACCAAGGGGTTTGTACCTTGGAAATCTAATTTGGTCTATTCTGCACATATGAGATCTTATATAAGTAAGGGTTTCTTAAGTATGTTTTGCTTTAGCATTGGACATACATGCCATATTGCTATAATATGCCTATTGTCTATTGTTATGCATTTCGAATATGGTACTTATTTCTTGTTACATTGCATCCTACATGCTTAGTACATTCAAACGTACTAATGTATACTCTTGTGTACTTGATATCGCCATGTAGGAGCCAGAGCCCAAGTTAATCATCCTCCTCCTTCATGTGGCTAGTTCGATGCTACTCAAGCTAGTTGGTATGTCTTCCATTTTGGGGATCTTGGTCTATGTTTTCCCTTGCTTTGTATTGAGACACTCTACTTTGTGTACTATTTTAACTATGAGGGTAAATCAAGTTACCTTGTCTTGGCCCCCACTCTTATTTATATATTTAGAGGTATTTGTTGGACAAGTTATGTATTTTATGATATGAGCTTAGACTCTTTGTCTCTTGATAAGTATGTTTTGCAAGCTATCCCTTAGCCACTTTTTCCTTTATTCTTACTTTATTTCTTTCACATATTTCCGTGACCAATGATATGTAATAACAAGTTAAGAGGCTTGATTAGGGTTCCTTATTCGCCATGTCATGTCTAGGCACTAGGCTTGGGTCATGACAAAGTTAGTATCAGAGCACTAAGTTGATAAAACCTCAGATTCCAACACACCATATCAATTAAAGTCTTATTCATAGTTGTGGAGCGTGCCATGACTATGAATAGAAGGCTATGAGATATTTTAGAAAATGTTTTCCTTCTTCATGTTCTAAGTCGTACTATAGAGTTTTGAGAAGTTTTACCCCCTAATTATTGTTCTTTGCTATGCTAGATCCTGCCAAATACTAGAGAAAGACAGGCCAAAACTGTCGAGGAGCAACCTACCAATACTGAGCTCCAGGATAGTCTTACTATACTTGCCTAAGTGGTGGCCAACCTAGTAAATTGAAAGGCTCAAGCCCCTCATGCTACAATGCTGGGAGCTAGGGTAAGAGACTTCATAAGGATGAATCCTTCGATTTTCCATGGGTCAAAGGTGGGTGAAGATCCACAAGAGTTCATTGATGAGGTCTACAAAATCTTGAATATCATGGGGTTGGGCTGAATGAAAAGGCAGATTTGGCAGCACACCAACTCAAAGGGATAGCTCAAATATAGTATGACCAATGAAAGAGTGAGAAGGGGGTTGGTAATATGGTTCTTTGGGAGGAGTTCAAATCGGCTTTCCTTAATCCGTTTATCCCTTTTGAGCTTAGGAAAGCAAAGTTGGTAGAGTTTATGAACTTGAAACAAGGTGTTATGACTGTGAGGGAGTATGTCCTAAAATTTAATCAACTTTCAAAGTATGCTGCTCACTTGGTGGCCGATCCAAGATCTAGGATGAATAAATTTGTGATGGGGGTCTCCCACTTGGTGAGTGAATAATGTTGGTCCACCTTGCTTATTGGTGACATGGACTTGTCTCGATTGATTACTTATGCTGAGCAAATGGAGGAGGAAAAGATGAGAAAGAGGAGGAGCCATAAGGCCAAGAGGGCCCATTTTGAGGGTAAGTTCTAAAAGGGTGCTAGATTTCATCAAGGCCAAGGGCCTTCTCAGGCCACTAATAGGGGGTTTGCCAATGACCACTAGGCCTCAAGGTATTAGTGGTGTGGCTTCTATTGATGTGTGTCCTAGATGTGGGAAGAGTCATAAGGGCCCGTTTTTGAAGTGTTTTAATGCATGTTTTGATTGTGAGAAGCTTGGTCACAAGAAGATAGATTGCCTAAGAAATTGTGGTAACATTCGGGGTGTAAATGCGATTCCATTGGGCAGAGGTGATACAATCAATTTTATGTTCTATATTAAAGGTATGGGGTTGGTGAGGTCCCCGATGTTGTTACTGATATGTTAAAATCTTTGATTTTGATGTGTATGCTTTGATTGATCTGGGTCCCACTCTTTTCTTTGTTAACCCTCCTATTGATAAAATGTTCCAGGTTATCCCCGAGTAGTCGCATGAGCCTTATACAGTGTCTACTCCTATTGGTGCCTCTACATTTGCTAGGAAAGTTTATAGAAGTTATCCTATTTGTATTTTGCATAAATTGTTACCTTGTGATATTGTTGAATTATACATGGTAGATTTTGATGTCATACATGGAATGGATTGGTTGCATGCCTACTATGCTTCTTTTGATTGTAGAACCCGTCAGGTAAAGTTTCAATTTCCTAATGAACCCATCATTGAGTGGGAAAGTCAAGATGTGGTGGTCAAGGGTAGATTTATTTGATGCATTAAAGCCCATAAGTTGATTTCTAAGGGGTGTTTGTATCATCTTGTGAGGGTGAAAGATGTGGAGTCCATAGTCCCTTCCATTGAGTCAGTCCTCGTTATAAACAAGTTTCTTGATGTCTTCCCAAATGACCTTCCTGTTGTCACTCCCGAAAGGGAGATAGATTTTGGCATAGATCCCCTTCCCAATACACAACCTATCTCCATTCCCCTTACCGTATTACCCCAGCTAAGTTGAAGGAGTTAAAAGAGCTATTGAAAGATTTATTAGAAAAGGGATTTATTATACCTAGTAAATCACCTTAGGGTGCACCGGTGTTGTTTGTAAAGAAGAAGGATTGGTCACTTAGAATTTCATTGACTAACGACAACTCAATAGGGTTACTATAAAGAATAAATATCCTCTTCCAATAATTGATGACTTGTTTGACCAATTTCTAGGGGCTAGCTTCTTCTCTAAGCTTGATCTTCGGTCTGGGTATCATCAAGTGAGAGATGAGGGAGTGTGATATTCCCAAGATGGCTTTTTGGACTAGATATGGGCATTATGAGTTTGTTGTGATGTCGTTTGGGTTGACTAATGCATTGGCCATCTTCATGGACCTAATGAATAGGGTCTTCAAACCTTACCTTGATTCCTTTGTTGTGGTCTTCATTGATGATATTTTTATCTATTCATATAGTAGGGAGGAGCATATGTGTTATTTGAGGGTTGTGTTGCAAAGATTTAGGGGGGAGAAATTATATGCTAAATATGATAAGTGTGAATTTTTGTTGAAGAAGGTTTCATTCTTGGGTTATGTGGTGTTGGGGGATGGTATAAAAGTGGATCCTAAGAAAATTGATGTGATTAGGAATTGGCCTAGACCATTGACTGTATTGGATATTAGGAGCTTTTTGGGTCTTTCGGGTTACTATAGAAGGTTTGTGAATGGGTTCTCTTCCATTGCTTTCCCTATGACCAAATTGACTCAAAAGAAGGTTAAGTTTGTGTGGACTGATGAATGTGAGAGAAGTTTTCAAACATTGAAGGATAGGCTTGTGTCCGCTCCTATATTGTCACTACCGGATGGGCTTGAGGGTTTTGTTGTGTATTGTGATGTCTCTAGATTTGGTTTGGGTTGTGTACATAGTACTAATTCAAAATGGTAAGGTCATAGCCTATGCTTCTAGGCAACTCATTGTGTATGAACGGATTTAGCCTACCCATGATCTTGAGTTAGCCGCCTTTGTGTTTGCATTAAATATTTGGTGTCATTATTTGTATTTGGTGCATGTTGATGTCTTCATCGATCTTATGTTGAGATTTTGAAAATGGTGTTTTAAGTGTGTTGTTGCATTCTTATTGGTGCTGATTTCTTCATTATTACTTACCTATCATAAGAGCCTTTACTATGTCTTCACTCAAAAAGATCTTAACTTGAGATAAGTAAGTTTGCTAGAACTTCTTAAGGACTATGACATGAGTGTGCATTATCATCTGGGTAAGGCAAATGTGGTGGCTAATGCTTTGAGTCGGGTGTCTATGGGTAGCCTAGCTCATGTTGATTGTGGTGATAGGGAGGTGTCTAGGGAGGTGCATAGATTGTCTAGATTGGGGTTTAGTTTGGAAGAGGTTGGTGATGATGGTGTTGTTGTTGTTGATGGTTCTAAGTTTTCTTTGGTTTATAAGGTGATAGCAAAATAAGATCTTGACTCCTCCTTGCTTGAATTTAAGGTCTTGGTAAAAGAGGGCAAAGTGGAGGTTTTCTCCCAAGGGGGAGATGGGTTTCTTAGGTACTAAGGTAGGTTGTGTGTGCCTTGTGTTGATGGTTTGAGGGAAAAGATCCTTGATAAGGCCCATAATTCTTATTACTCTATCCACCCTGGTTCCACCAAAATTTATAGAGACTTGAGGGATATGTATTGGTGGGTAGCCATGAAGAGGAGCATTGATAAATTTGTTTCCGGTTGCCATAGTTGTCAATAAGTCAAAGCCGAATACAAAACAGTAGGTGTCCTAACCCAAGATAGAGAAATTCCCACTTCGAAGTAGGAGGTGATTAATATGGATTTTGTGGTTGGGTTGCCCAAGACTACAAAAGGTTTTTATTCCATTTGGGTTGTGGTTGATAGGATGACAAAATCGACTGACTTTCTACTAGTTAAGACTGCATATGGGTCTGAAGCGTATGCAAGCTTGTACATCCATGAGTTAGTAAGGTTACATGGGGTTCATTTATCCATCATATCGGATCGTGGTGAACAATTCATTTCGCAGTTTTAGAGGTCTTTCAAAAGGGGTCATGGTACCAAAGTTCATCTTGGTACGACCTTCCACCCTCAAATAGATGGCCAAGCTGAGAGGAAAATTCAAACCCTTGAAGATATGCTTAGGGTATCTGTATTGGAATTGAGGGGTAGTTGGGATGACCACCTTTGATTAATTGAGTTTGCCTACAACAATAGATATCACTCTAGCATCAGTATGGCTCTATTTGAGGCTCTTTAGGGAGACAATGTAGATCACCGGTGGGTTGGTTTGAGGTTGGAGAGGTGGCTTTATTGTGGCCAAATCTGGTTATGGAGGCTCTTGAGAAGGTTAGGATGATTAGGAATGGTTGAAAACAGCCTAAAGTCATAAAAAATCCTATGCCGATGTAAGAAGGAAAGACCTAAAATTCCAAGTGGGTAATTTGCTCTATTTGAAGGTTTCTCCAAAAAAAAATGTGGTCCATTTTGGTAAAAAGGGGAAGTTGAGTCCAAGGTGTGTTTGTCCTTATGAGGTGATAGAGAGTGTTGGCAAGGTAGCTTATGAGTTGAAGTTGCCTAGTGAAATGAATTTGGTTCACCTGGTGTTCCATGTCTCTATGTTGAGAAAATGTGTTGGTGATGCTAATGCCATTATGCCTCTTGATTTTATGGGTTCTATTAAGGATAACTTGACTTACGAGAAGTTTTGACCAATGATGTGTAATGAAAGTTAAAAGTCTTGATTGTGGTTCCTTCGGGTTCCCTATTCGCTGTGTCATGTCTAGGCCCTACGCTTAGGTTGTGACACTATAACATTTTGGGAAGAGATTGAGGAACAAATAGGTGGCATCCGTTAAGGTCCTTTAGAGGAACCAGGAAGTTGAAAGTGCTACATGGGAGGCCGAAGCGTACATGTAAAGGTAGTATCCTTACCATTTCAACTCTACTCAAGCCTTAGGTACTAATCCTAAGTCCCCTATGTGATTTCAGGTCTCATATTTTAGCCCCTTTGTCATTCATATGCATTCATGTTCAACTTGGCAAATTTGTGATGATTTTACACTCACGATGAGATTTTGAAAATGGTGTTTTAAATGTAAAGTTGCATTTTTATGGGGGTTGATTTTTCTATGATTACACTTGTCATGTACGTTTCTTTTACATTCGGGGACGAATGTTCCCAAGGGGAAGATATTGAAATGACCCAGTAAAGTGACCAAAAATGTGCCTTGGAATGCCCAAAATTTTAAATTTCATATATCTCAAAATCTGTTTAATATTTTGAAAATCCAACTTCATATTCTAGTAGAGAGGGTCAAAATTAGGGGGAAAAGGGTCTAACCCCGATTTTAGAGCAATCAAATCACAATTTCAAATTTCAAAAATTTTATTTTCTAGAGACGGTCCACGAAAGCACTGTGATGCACAGCTGTTGCGGACATTTGTTAATTTGGTCTCCGCAATAGGTCTTCATCCCAAACAAGTGTATTTTGTTGCCAGTGATTTTTATCTCGGTCCTAAGCTTTGGGGTCTTGGGCTTAAGTGTTTCTAAACGTATTTTTACCTATACTTAGCCTTATTTTACCCTCATATCATCCCTCACATTTCCGAATACACCCCAGAACACAGTCATAATTCCACTCCAAAATTCAAGTATCAAAACCCTCATCCTAAGCTAAGCTTTTCCTTCAAGGTTCCTCTTCAAGCTTTAAGTCTCCATCTCCAATCTTCACCAAACTAATCTCTAAGCTAGGGTTTATAGGTTTTAGCCATTGGGTCCACCCATGGTGCCCTAATATCCTTTTTACTCAATTTGCTTGATTTAAAGTTTATTTTATATGTGGGTCTTTTGTATTAAGAATTTTACTGCACAATGTTTTCAATTCACGAAAATGTAGTTGTTTTAGCATGTTTGAATTCATGCAAGTGTAGTTGTTTTAGCATGTTTTGAGCTCTAAGTTTTTTATCTAATGTTGGATATGATGAGGGGTTTTGGCGTGGGTTCATGAAAGTATGGTTGTTTTAGCATGTTTTGAGCTTCCAATCTTTGATCTAATGTTGGATTTGATGAGGGATTTTGATGTGAATGTCTTGGGTGTGTTGCAAGGTGTTGATTAATCATTTTACAATGGATTTTCTTGCATGATTTCATCTCTAAATTGCATGGTCTTTTACCATCATTACACACTGCCAAGTGTTTAATAAAATATCCGGCTAGGGTTTCTTGTGGAATTGAAGGTCCAAAGCATAAGATATGATATGAATGATGTTATGATGACAAAATAGGCTTATGTACATGATAAATTCTATATAAAGTGTTGCACTAGACCATTCCTAATCCGGGGGGTCTAAGAACTCGGGTAACCGAGATGGGGGTTTGTATCCATTAACCGAGGGAAGGGTTTGTACTTCTCCACCTAGTGATAGGGCAGCATCATCACTAACAATCTTAGGGGTTTGTACTCATCAATCGAGTGAAAGGTTAGTACTTCACCACCTAGGTTATGGGGCAGCATTATCACCAACCGAGTTGGGGGTTTGTACTCATCAACCGACAGAAGGGTTAGTACTTCACCACCTAAGTGATGGGGCGGCATCATCCCTAACCTACCAAGGGATTTATACCTTGGAAATCTAATTTGCTCTATTTTGCACATATGATATCTTATATGAGTAAGGGTTTCTTAAGAATGTTTCAGTTTAGCATTGGACATATATGCCATATTGCTATAATATCGGTATTGCCTATTATTATGCATTTCGAATATGATGTCTATTTCTTGATGCATTGCATCCTACATACTTAGTATATTTAAATGTACTAGCGCATGCTCTTGCCTATATGATATCACTATGTAGGAACTGGAGCCCAAGTTGATCATCCTCTTCCTCCACGTGGTTAGTTCGGTGCTATTTAAGCTAGTTGGTGAGTCCTCCATTTTGGGGGCCTTGGTCTATGTTTTCCCTTGCTTTTTATTGAGACACTCTACTTTATGTGCTATTTTGACTATGAGGGTGAGCTCAGTTACTTTGTCTAGGACCCCTCTCTTATCTATGTATTTAGAGGTGTTTGTTGGACAAGTTATATATTTTATGATATGAGCTTAGACTCTTTGTCTCTTGATGATGATGTTTTGCAAGCTATCCCTTTTCCCCCTATTCTTACTTTATGTCTTTCACATGTTTCCATGACCAATGATGTGTAATGAAAGTTAAAAGTCTTGATTGTGGTTCCTTCGGGTTCCCTATTCGCTGTGTCATGTCTAGGCCCTACGCTTAGGTTGTGACACTATAACATTTTGGGCACCTAGCAAAAGATACCACACCACCATGATCTTTGGGTGTTTGGAACTTTCCTTCACTACGAGCCCTCTTGGCCTCCTTACCCCTCCTCTTCTTCATCTTTTCCTACTTCAATTCTTTGACATAAGTCATCAAGCCGAACAAATCCATGTCTCTAATCAACATAGCAGATAAGCACTCCTTGTTTACCAAATCGGATACACCAATTGCAAACTTATTTATCCAAGACCTCAGATCGGCCACCAAGTGGGGAGCATATTTAGAAAGGTTGTTGAACTTGAGGGCATACTCCCTCATACTCATTGTCCCTTGCTTCAAATTCATGAACTCCATGACCTTGGCCTCCTTAAGCTCAAGCGGGAAGAATCAGTTAAGAAAGGCCACCTTAATCTGCTCCGATAGCATCACACTATTGTTCCATTTCTCCTCCTTCCATTCAGTAAACAATATTTGTGTCACCCCTTGAGTTGGTAAGCTGGCAACTCCGCCTTCTCCTCCGATGTCACACCCATGATAGTCAACACTTTATAAACCTTATTAATGAACTCTTGAGGGTCCTCATCCATTTTAGAACTATAGAACTCCGACGGATTCATCCTCATTAAGTCCCTCACTCGAGATGCCGGAGTAGGAACTTGGGCCCCTTGGTTGACTTGATTAGCCATCACTTAAGCTAGAAAAGTGAGAACATCTTGGAACTCTTTATGAATCGGTCCCCCATCTTGAGAAGCAAGAGGAGCTGGTTGTTCCTCGGGAGTGCGAGCTCTTCTTCCTCTTATGTTAGGCATGATCTAACATATTAAAGAATAATAATTAGGGTGAGGGGAGGGGGGAACCTTACCTCAACTTTATAGCTTGACATTGACCATGATGAAAGGAAATATTTTTAGAAACTCCTCATAGCCTCTTACTCATAGTTATGGTGCATAACACAACCATGACCAAGATTCTAATAAATGCGGTGTGTTGGACGTCGAGGACCTAACAACTAAGTGCTCTAATACCAAGTTTGTCACGACCCAAACTAGGGCCTAGATATGAAACAGTGCATGGGGACCCCAAAGGAACCCCAAGTAATCCTCTTAACATATCATTATACATCCTTGGTCGTAGAAGAAATTAAATAACATTAAAAGAATAGAAGTAAGGGCAATAGAAATAAATGGAGACTTTCATAATATAAAAATCAATAGACAAAAGAGTCAAGGCTCATAGTATAATTACACATCATGTCCAATAACACCTATACTATACTTAGCAGGTGGTAAGAAAAGCAATTGGGCTCACCCTCATAGACAACATATATCAAAGAAAGAGAGAGAGTCTTAATACATAACATAAGATCATAGACATTGCCCTCAGAATGGTGGACTTACCAATTAGCTTGAATAGATAACACTAGCAACATGGAGGAGGATGATGACCAAATAAAGCTCCAGTCCCTACATGGTAACATCATGTAGGCATAGAGTATGCGTTAGTATGTGTAAATATACTAAGTGTGTAGTATGCAATGTAACAAGAGATAGACAACATACTCAAAATGAATAATCATGAGCAATAGATGGCATAATAACAATATGACATGTATGAATGATACATGAAGTAAAATATGCTTATATAGAACATATTACATATATAAGAAGAGACTACCATCATAGACCAATCATACTAGTACTCGGAATCAAAGGCTTAGTACCCCTTTGGAGGGTGATCAAGATATATACCCCTCAATCGGTAGATGGACTTCACAACCTCCATCATAGTGGTCAAGGTATCAACCCCTTAACATGGTTAATGGACTTCACACCCTACATCTTAGTGGTCAAGGTATCAACCCCTCAACAAGGTTAATG
Source organism: Solanum virginianum (assembly GCA_000787875.1). Classification (NCBI taxonomy): domain Eukaryota; kingdom Viridiplantae; phylum Streptophyta; class Magnoliopsida; order Solanales; family Solanaceae; genus Solanum; species Solanum virginianum. The sequence goes on along the minus strand of DF358893.1, from coordinate 83,987 downwards.
GACTTCAAACCCTTCATCAAGAGGTAAGGCTATCAACCCCTTACCATGGTTAATGTACTTCACACCCTCCATCATAGTGGTCAGTATCAACCCTTAAAATGGTTAATGGACTTTATACCCTCTATCATAGTGGTCAAGGTATCAACCTCTTAACATGGTTAATAGACTTTACACCCTCCATCATAGTGGTCAAGGTAAGCACCCCCTCAACAAGGTATGATCAACATGAAACCCTATGGATACTTTTCAAGAAATCATCATAATATTACTTACTTTCATCACATAAAGTCATATATCTCATATGCCAAGCATTAGGCCTTCAATAACTCGAGAATCTATAACTGGACATTTTATTGAACATTTGGTAGGTATGTAGTGCTAGTGTAGGTATTGGACCTTCAATTCATCCAAAATACATTAACTGGACATTTTATCAAACACTTGGCGGGTGTGTAGTGCTAGTGTTAAACCATGCAATTCAAGAGTGTAATAATGCTAGAAAATTCAATGTAAAACCATCAATAGATATTTGGTAACACCCTTAAGCAATATACATCAAAACCTTTGATCAAATCTCACAATAGATCTTAGATTCATAGCTCAAAACATGTTAAAACAACCATAATTTCATGAAACGCCAACATAGTGTGCAGTGAAATTCATAATAAGTAAGACCTGTGAGTAAATCAACTTTAAATCATGCAATTTTAAGTAAAAGAAACTTAGGTATCATGGGTGAAAGGAACCTATGAAAAATCCCACATACCTTGACTTTTGAGAATCCTTAAAGAAGATTGGAGATGGAGACTTGAAGCTTGAATGGGAACCTTAAGATCCGGATGAGTCTTGAGACTTGGAATTTGGAGATAAAATATTATCTAAGTGTTTGATAGAGTATTTGGGAATGCCTTGAATGATATGAGGGCTAAATAAGGCTAAGTATAGGAGTTTCAATATATGGGAAGGCTTAGGCCCAAGACCCAAAGGCCTTGGACCGAACTAATAAAACTGGGGATTTTTAACACTGAGGTGCGTCGCGCCAGTAACGCGCAATCCTCACTGAAAATCAATTTTTGAAAAAATGAAATTGTGATTTGTTTTCTCTAAAATTGGGGTTAGACCTTTCTCCCACTCAATTTTACCCCCTTAACAAGAATATGAAGTCAGAAATTTGAAATAATGCATGTCTCTTGAGATATATGGAAATTATGAATTCGGGCACTTTCGAGGCACATTTTTGTGCACTTTTGGGGTCGTTTCACTTTGATATTGCTATTTGAACATTTTGGATGCTTGCACCATATTATTATGTGAATTACCTATTCCTATGCATGAGAATCATGATTATGAACTATGATTTGGCCTCAGAGCCGAAGTAGGAATGATGATGAAATATTTTTGGCTTTTGAGCCCAAATATGCCTTAAAATGATTTGAAAGGACTATCTCCTCATTTGAAAGCATGTATACGTATAAATATTCTTGTGGAATGTTTTCACCTAGCACCAATGAGATTGGAGGCTTCAAGGCTATCCCCAAAGGTTCGCTATCTGAAATGGGAGTCCCAGAAGGAAGATTACTTCTCTAAAATGGGAGGCCCATAAGGAGAAGTATAATTTACCTTTGGCAAGTAAGTACCTCTTTTCCTATGTGGGGATAACATTGGGATTTTAAGTAATAGCTCTCTTGGTGTTATATGCTAGTTCAGGCCTCATCCCCACTATATATGAGCATCATTGTGTTTCATGCATAATTGATTTCATGGCATATTGTTATATATTCTTCTTTAGACATATGCTTCTCTTTATATTATATATCCTTGTCATCTAACATTGAATGCATGTTTGACATGTCATATGCATTGTATGCTCGCATACTTAGTATAGTCAACCATACTAATGCATACTTTTTGCCTACATAATCTAACCATGTAGGAATTGGAGACTACCTTTATACACCATTGGACGGCTAGATTTGATTTGAGATACTTATTATGGTGAGTCCTATCTTCCAAGGATAAGTCACTATTCCTCTACCTTATGTTACTTTTGCTTATGTGATCTTTACTTTAAGGGTGAGCCTAGGACATGTCTTGGCCCCCGTCTCATCTTATGAGTAGACGCATTGTTGGACATCTTATAGACTCTTGTACGGATATATGATATGTCTTGTACGGATATCTTGTAGACTATTTCTTGTACGCTTCCAAACTGATGATGTGTGGATAAATACTATGAGGCTTGTTTGGGGACTTTCAGGTCCCATTTGCCATGCCACTCCTAGATCTTAGGTCTGGGTCATGATAAGAAAAATATAAGTAGAAAACCTTTTGATAGCACAAGATCGTTAACTATGATAAGAAATTCAACTAAAAAGAGGAAGCTAGAAAAGAAACGAAAGATTTTAAAAAGAAAAAATTGGTTATGGAAAAGCACTCTTGAATTCATATTTCTGTAGGGATATCTTTAGAGATTAATAATCTAGTCAATTTTAATCTCTTCTATAAATATCTTACACAAATGTCTAATACTCTACACTATCCAAATTTTTCCTAATTACAAATATCAAAGATATTACTCTACAAAATAGTAATGACCTGGTTGGTCTTTTTTGGCTGTATCTATGAAAAATACTATTTTACCCTTTTGTAAGTTGCTCTGGCCTACTTTGAGCTATTGGAATGGTTGGAATTGAAATCCTGAGTTTTAAAACTTGAGAATATGATTTTTTTTGTCCTTTTCAAAGCTTAAGTTGTTAAAAAAGTGAGTTGCTGTGTCATTCTGAGTTTTGGAGATCGGATCGAGGATCTATTGATTCCCATGCTCTGAAATATTGAAACTAAACTACAGGAAGTTGCAGAACTAAATTTGGTGTTAAAATAAGGATTTTAGGCCAAAAGTTGTGATTTTAGTCGTTTCAGAAATCAAGTTTGACTTTGGTCAACATTTGGGGTTCAGAAGCTAGGATCAAAATTTCGACAATTTCAATAGTTATGGATGGTAAAACTATTGTCAAAAATGATCTTGTCATAAGTTTTGGAGTTGCCGAGGGTAGTTTTGATATTTTGAGTTTAAACTAGTTTATTGGACTTGAATTGTTAAATGTGTCATGGAGACCTCTAAATCAAATTCTGATTATTCCACTAAGTCCTGATCAGTGTTTCTGGTATGGATACATATTTGATTTGTGAGATTTTGATTTTAAATGAGTTTTGAGTACGACTTTTGAGTTTTTGATGTTGGCTGATTTTGGGTGCAACCCCTTTTACTCTCTGCGTTAACAGGACTGAACCTGATTTCTCTCTGCATTCGTACTCAGGCATCTGCATTTATAGAGGTGGACCTGGTTCTCCACCAGCATTCCTTTGGTGGACCTAGTTCTCCACCCGCATTCGCAGAGTGTGTTTAATACGTGAGTAGTGTTAAAATCGTGAAAACACCATTTTTACCCTATTTTCGAACTTGTAAGCTCTTTGGGACAATTTTGAAGAAAGGTTTTCAATGATTTGTGTTGGGTAAGTATTTCTAATAGTAAACTAATCATTTTTCATGAGTTTTATCTACATTTTATCCTTGATTTCACGAAATTAGTCTTCCAAAATTGGGGGTTATGGATTATGTTTTCCAAACTTTAACCATTGATTTCTAATTCAATTTAAGCTTGATATTAATGGGATTTTTTCCCATGAACTCTATTTTTCGAGTAGAATATGATTTTGAAATCAATTTTCAGATTTGATACTTTTAAATTTTAGCCCTAATTTTGACCATTTTGCCCCTAACCCTAAAATATGCCAATATGAGTATCAAAATGTACCTCTTGATAAGAAGTAACTATTGTTGATAGTGATTGATCGAATTGGAGGTTCGATTTAAGGACTCAAATTGATTGAAAGCTTGTTCGAGTGCAATTTCAGCATCAAGGTAGATTCGGCTAATCCTTTGGGACTGGATTTGAGTTATTGAGCATGTTTATGTGGTAATTGTAAGATTTAGATTGATGTGTGAGCCAAGGGCTTGATCATGCTAAAATATAAGTAATGTGGGATCCTTTTGATAAATTGTGATGAAACCTTTGGTTTTGATGCATATTGGATATTAATGTGATAATATGATACTTGTGACACCATTTGAGGGAAAATATGTGACAAATTGATAGTAATTGCCATGCCGTGGTTATATGATAAGCATAATGTAGGACAAAAAGAGTCTGGTTGCGTTGATGTTTGATTATTGATGTGATGAAGATGATAAGATGTTAACGGTTGATCTTGAGGTACTAGAGGAGGCACTTGGCATAGCCCATGATATCATGGCTAATTTATATTTCATCCTCATGTTTTATTATATATAAATATGCAAATTATGGCATTGATGTGCATACTTTTCATATTGTGTCTGTGCCATTAAGACGCCGAGGCATTGAGATAGTCACACTACTTGATATCTAGTTTCCGATGCCAGAGTCCATCGAAGCACATCATGTTTGATATACATCTTGTTACTCTTATTTGGCAAACATTCTATCTATATTGCATTGGCCTTTAGATAGATGTTTTATTTGAGATTTGCTTAGTGGTGCGAGAGTCCGTCGAGATATACTATATTCGATAATTATCTAATTATTATTGTTATGCATTTATATATTGTTTAGTGGCATCAGAGTTTGTCGAGGCATGCTATTGTTGTTATGCATTACATACTATTTAGTGGCACCAGAGTCTGCTAAGGCATGATATTGTTGCTATGCATTTATATATTGTTTAGTGGCATCAGAGTTTGTCGAGGCATGCTATTGTTGTTATGCATTACATACTATTTAGTGGCACCAGAGTCTGCTAAGGCATGATATTGTTGCTATGCATTTATATATTATTTAGTAGTGCCAAAGTCCGCCGAGGAATGATATTGTTTTATGCATTTATATATTGTTTGGTGGTGCCAAAGTTCATCGAGGCATATTATTGTTGTTATGCATCTATCTATATTGATATTGACATGTATTCTTTTTAATGTCTATACCGGTGCCAGCATTTGTTGAGGTATCATTAGTGCTATAGTCTATTGTGGTACTATAACCCTCTCTATCAGCACCCGCGTCTGTCGGGGTGTCATCAACACCAGAGTCCGTCATGGTATCATAACCCTCTCTATCAGTGCAAGTGCCCACCACGACGCCAGCAACCATCGTAACACTTAAATGACCTTGTATATGGTCTACTAAGACACCCATGGGTTCTACCTTGTAGCTGCATCTCAGTAGATGTATGCACATCGATGTAAGAGCCCACCGAGGTGTCACTGACACTAGGGTCCACCGACATATGGTCTGACAAGATCCCCATGTGTTCTACCTTGTAACTACAGCTCGGTAGATGTGTTCATCGGCACCAGCGTCTACCGCATTTCCTCCTCCTAAATTACTCCAATACATTCCAAATACATTTCATATTTGATGATCACTTATATTATATTCTACTGGTACGTATATGGTTTACATTGTGCACTAACCCTTTTCTTGTAGGTGATAGTATTCTTTGTTATTGCGTACTTACTTAATTTCTTTTACCTAGTCGATTGAACCTACTAGGTACATTTCGATGTACTCACCCCTACTTTATTTCTTCCTTGTAGATCATGCACCGAGTTTAGGACATGGTAGTTGATCATTCCATAGAAGTATTATCGATTCCATCTAGATCTCAGTAGTGAGGCTCATACTTTGAGTTGCAGTGGATCTTTGGATCCTTTTTTTATTTTCCAATCGCTCAGATTATGTATCAGATATTATGAGACTATTGTATTTGCTTTTGAGAATTTTATTTACTTTTCTGTACTATTATAGATGCTCTTATACTCATGACTCTAGGTTTTTGGATATTTGATGTTAATTTGTGTTGTTTTCCGCTATATTTCATTCTTCTTAGTCATGATCAATTTTGGGTCATGACAAAAATTTTGGAAGTTCTACTAAATATCCAGATCTTTTATACCTCTAAAAATTATCTTCATTTTTCACAACTAGTGATGGTGTCTATTCAAATAACTCTTCTTGTATGTGCATAAGGGAAACCAGAGTGACAGATCCTAGTCTTGAGACTCATTAAATTATATACGACAATAATTCTAGGTATATAAGGCAATAATTTAAACATCCAACTTTATTAGTTGGATTCAACTATATGAATTATAAAACTACATTCTAACTTTTAACCGTTTTCATTCCAATCTTTGATGTAAAACAAGAGCTCTTCATAT
>DF358893.1:64298-77646 GCA_000787875.1 Solanum virginianum | reverse complement strand
TCTTCATATCGCAACAAGCAAATTGAGCAAAACAACTAGGTCCCATTCCCTACTAAGTTGGAGAGGACTATATAAAAAGGTAAGTTTGGTACACGAAAGCGAAGGGTCAGATCACAAGAGTCTCTTGTACTCAGCCTTACATTGCATTTTTACAAGAGTCTGTTTCCATGGGTTGAACACACAACTTTACCAGTTGGTTTAGACTATATGAATCATCAAACTCCATTCCAACTTCTTACCGATTTTACTCAAATCTTGGGAGTATGAAAAGAGAGATAATTAAGTAGTACTAATCATGTTTTCAAGGCATTCCTATTTTTAAGAACAAACTCTATTTTCAAGACACTAATATATACTAAAAGTACTCTTATCTGATTAGGGAAGAAAGATATTCAATGACTACTCAAACTACATTCCTATGTGACTTATTCTCATGTAGGACATCATAAGTTCATATAGTCAATATCAATCAACACATAATATATTAAGCCGAATGCAATATTCACTTATGATTCATGGGATGAAATGCAGAAACAAGTATATCAAGTAATAACTAACTCATAAACTTAGCAACTCAACCTGAACCTCATTTCTATCAATTGAAGAAATAGGGCACGTGGATGAACTCAATTTAACATTTTATTTATCCTTACATACATAAAAGGAAAGCACTAACTCAAATCCTTAGTTTGAGACTTGAAGACAAAGAACCCTAGCGAGCTTTGTTTTTCATCAAAGATTTTTTTTGGTGAGAATTTTTTATGTATCTTAGGGTTATACGTGAATGGGGAGGTTATTAGGATACAAGATAGTCTTAACAAATTTAATTGATAAAAAGAATGTCAAAAATATCCTTCTGAGAATGTAAGAAAATCATCAAACAAAAGAGACCTTTTAAAAGAATCAATTTTTTGTGTACTTGTAAAAATACGAGAACAACAGAAATCGAAAAGGGTTACTTGGGCTTTAGATGATAGTCTTTGTCAGGTAAAGTTTTTTATAATGATCTGTAATTTTCATCATTTATGTCGTAATTCTACGTATAGTCCAATCAAATCTTAGTATTGAATAATCCCCGAAAAAATAGTAAAAAAATTCTAATTGGGAACTAATGAACTTAAAATTGTTTGTTAAATTTACTTATTGCGAAGTGAAAGTGCTTTCTTTTATACCCAAGATTGGAGTGAAATGGGTTCAAAGTTGGAATGGAATTTATTAATTCATATAACACGAGATAGCTTTACCAGTTGGACTGGATGATATGAATTATCAAACTACATTCCAACTTTTAACCCATTTCACTCCAGTCTTGGATATAAAGGAAAGCTTTTTCATATCACAACAAGCAAATGGAACAAACAATTTTAAGTTCATCAGTTGCCAATTAATTTTGTTTCCTATTTTTTTTTTGGATTGTTCAATACTAAGATTGGATTGGACTGGACATAGAATTACAACATAAACAATGAAAATTATGGATCTCTATAAAATATTTTACCTGAAAAAAACTATCATCTGAAGCTCAAGCAACCCTTTTACAGTTTTGTTGTCCTCGAATTTTTTACAAGTGCAAAAAAAATGATTTGATTAAAAGGTCTTTTTTATATTTTGATGATTTTCTTACATTCTCATAAGGGTATTTTGACATTTTTCTATCTATTAAGTTTCTTAAGCCTATCTTGTAGCCTAGTAACCTCCAAATTCACGTATCACCCTCAAATACTTCAAATTCTCATGAATGAAATTCTCTGAAGAAATAAAAAGTTAGTTGGAGTTCTTTATCTTCAAGTCTCAGACTATCGATTTGAGTTAGTGCTTTCTTTCCATGTATGTAAGTTTAATTAAAATGTTGGATTGAGTTTATCTATGTCCCTTATTTCTTCAATTAATAGAAGTGAGGTTCAGCTTGGGTTACTAATTTTATGAGTTAGTTATTACTTGAAGTACATGTTTATGCATTTCATCCCATGTAACTTAAGTGAATATTGCATTCAACTTAATATATTATGTGTTAATTGATATTGAATGTATGAACTTAGGATGTCCTGTATGAGATTAAGTCACATATGAATGTAGTTTGAGTAGTCATTGAAGGTCTTTGTTCCCTAATCAAAAAAGAGTACTTTTGAGTATATATTAGTATCTTGAAAATAGAGTTTGTTCTTAAAAATAAAAATAAGTTAAAAGCTTAATTAGCACTACTTATTAGCTCTTTTTTCTTACTCCCAAGATTTGAATAAAATGGGTAAAATGTTGGTGTTGATGTCTTGAAGGCGCAATGTCATGGTGACCCGCAAAAATATTTAATTTAATTATGACATCCTATAACTCTATTCTTACATGTACCTATGTTTCAAGCCTCATTCTTATATGTTGAAAGTGGATTGGGGTCATAAGAGACCTCTACTATTTAGCCCAGTTCAAAACTTTCCTATATATTGAGTTTCTTGCATTAGATTATACAAGGGCCAACATTAAATGACCATAACTCAGTACACAAATAAATAGGTGGCCTATATATGTGAACTGAAAGTTCTTTGAATTAGCTTTCAAACTCCACTGATTTCACCTCATTTGGAGTTTGGAGTCAATAGTTATGACTGTTTTACTATATACTGCTAGAGCAGTGTTGAGTTCTAAACTGACTTATGGGCTATTATTTGATTGACAGCCTGTACTTTTAACTTTTGAAAAAACTTCAGAAAGTCCACTTTTGACTCATACATTTGACAGGCCCAACTACAAGTCATAGATGCTTCTATGGGTTATAGATTGGGCTCATGCAATCGTTNNNGTTAGAGGCATGTTGATTGGGCTCATGCAATCGATCTAGAGATCCTGAAATTTGCCCAAAATTTTACGAATTGGTTCCTATGGGCCGTGGAAGTTTCTATGGGCCATAGGTTGGCCCGTTGGTGACTGTGATAACCTTTTAAGAAGTGTTATTTTGATATTTTCTCACTCTTTCAAAGCTTTAACTTGATATGTTTACACCTAAATAAATCCTAAAACATATCTAATCAATCTTATTATGCAAAAACACATTCTCCAACTTGGAGCAAGGTTTCAAGGGAGAAAAAGCTAGGAGTTGAAGAGGATTTAGTGAATTTTTATAAGCCATTCCAAGACTCAAAATTTTAAGGTATGTAAGTCTAAGTAGAACACGGATTGTGTTCTTCCATGTGCTTCATAACCCAAATTATTGGAGTTGTGAAGGAATAAAGTCTTCCATGTATGTTTCTTGAAGATTTTTATCGAATCCTAAAGTATTTCTATATAATCTTGCATGAATTACAACTTTTAAGAATTAAATATGTAAAATAGATGATTTTGCTTTTCTACATGAACCCTAGAATGAATTCTTGTTATTTTTACACATTGTACTTAAATAAGTATGCATGAGTATATTTTGAGCCTAAAGAATCTATAGAATTCCTAAATTCTTTAACTTTACCTTTGTTTCCTCAAAGATATGAGTTAAAATAATGAATGATAGAGGGCCTTTATGAGTCATGACCTAATCCTTAAATAAATGTTCATAACTAAAGAGTTGATAGTTGATAGGATGATTTTAGTTGACAAATGTCCAATGAGACTAGATGATTGAGATAACCATAAGGTTGATGTATTATGAGCATATTGAGTGTTTGAAAGAGTATTGAACAACGAATTAAGCAAGAATAATTTCAACTTAAACGCAATAACTACGCAGCCAATATAGGAGAGGATTAAACAATAAAATTGGATATTTCTAATTGTCCCAAAAAGAGGACTTGATGTTACCGATTTTAGATCCATTGATGGGATATCCCTTACCATGGTAAGGTATTGAATAGATGTGGCAATAATATTATTTCATTGTATCATCACCAACTCATAGGTGATGGTTGTTGGTTAGAGAAACTCCCAAATAGGCCTTAATAATAATCTAGGTGGATTGGACTAGATGCTATATGAGTGGTCATTGTCTAAATTGTATTCTTACTTTAGACTCATGACTTGCTAATAGAGTTTCCTACTTCGTGAGTTGAGCTATTTTAGTTGATGTTATCCTATCTTTATATTTTTCATTATGTCATTTCATATACTCGTACATTTCATATATTAACATCATTTTGGACCTGCATCTTTTCCTGATGCAGAGACAGGTATTATCGTTCATCAACAAACGCCCAATTGAGGACCCATTATTTTCAGTTGATTGATGAGTCCTCCCCTACTTTCGATGGATATCATGTTTTCTCTTCTAGCTTTTCATTTAGCTTTTCATATATTAATTTGAGGAAGCCATGGAACTGTTATTGTCATCATTTAGTTAGATGATTTAGAAACTTCATAGACTAGATAGATGGGTTGTGATTAGATAATGTTTTTGGCTAGTTTTTTTCATACTAGTCTTATTCAGTTTGGTTGCTATATTGTTTGGCCTTTAGCCTTTGATTATCAAATCATTATCGCCATCCATTAAGTATTTATTGATCATTGATGTCTATCGCCATTAGTTATGGCTGAATGAATGTGATGAGGCCAAGTGGTTCGCTTGGGGGCTAGCAGTAGTCTTTGAACGTTGGCCACGCCAAGGGTACTCTCTCGGAGCATGACATCAACTAAATCAATGAATTTAAAAGAATTTTTACGAAAAAAATAATTAATCTTGAAGTCGCCACCTAATTTTAAGGATAATTAGGAAACCAATTAAATATTTACAAAAAGGATCTACGAATCAATAATTTCCAGGTAAGAGTTCCTATTATTTCGAAAGGAAGTTATTAGCCCCCTTTAGAATCCACAACCGTGGGTCTCGACTGAACAATTTTTTTTAAATTGAAGAGGAGATAAATAGTATTACAGAAGTATAGTAATCATGAAATATGCACAAAAATGAAGTAAATAAATAAATATTAAAAAAACCTAATGTTTGCCTAATGCCAACAATATATATAATAATAAATAATTAAGTGAATAAAAAAAACACCTCGGTGTACCTGTAAAAACACTTAGTAATAGTGTTAGTAGTGAGTAAATAGGAATTAAAAATAATATCTATAAAATAAAATTCATCTTATATACATGGGTGGCCTTGGAAATCAATGGTAATTTCTTCATCGACTAGGTTTTAACAAACAATGTATATATGTGAATTAAAACTAAAGTTTGAGAATTTTGAAGTGTAACAAAAATTAACTTAAACTAACTTATTCTGTCTTTTTAAATGGGGAGGCCTCAAAATGTGACACCCCATAACTCTATTCTTAAAGTACCCATGTTTCAAGCACCATTCCTATGTATGAAAAATGGATTAGGGTCATAAGGGACCTTTAGTACTTAGTTGACTTCAAAACTTTGGTATAAAATGAATTTCTAGTGTTAGATTATATAAGAGTCAACTTTAAATGATCATAAATCTTAGAACAAAAAGAGTTAGGTAGCCTACGACCTACCAAACGAAATCCCTTTGAATTATATTTCCAACGCAACTGATTTTACCTCATTTGGAGTTTGGAGCCAAAAGTTATAATCATTTTACTACTGACTTCCCGAGAATGGTGTATCTACGAGATGACATATGGGTCGTGGTTTGAGTTATGGCCCATCTGCTAACTCATGGTAAAAACTCATAAAAATTCCATTTTTTGGTCCCAGATTTGATAGACCCATATAATGGTGGTAGAAACTTCTACAAGCTATAGTTTGGGCTCATAGAATCAATCTAGAGACCCCCAAATTTGCCCAAAAGTTCACGGAATGGTTTTTACAGGCCGTGGAAGTTTCTATAGGTTGTAGGTGAGCCATGTATGGCTTTGATAACTTCTTAAGAAAGGATATTTTCATCTTTTTCACCCTTTCAAAGCCTAAACCTAACATTTTCACACCTAAATAATCCCTAAATATATCATTTCAACCTTTTTATGCTATAAACACCCTTTCCAACTTAGAGCATGGTTTCACAGGATAAAAAGACTAAGGTTTGAAGATAATCTTGTGAATTCCCTCCAGCTGTTTCAAGATTCTAAACTTTCAAATATGTAAGGCTAACCAAAACATGCATTATGTTCTTTCATGTACCTCATAACATGAATTGATGGAGTCGTGAGTGAATTGAGTCTACCATGAATGTTTCTCTAAAATACTAATGTATTCCAATATGATCTTGCATGAATTACTATTTTTATGAATTAAGTACTTGAAATAGATGTTTTTTCCTTACTACATGAACCCAAAAATGAATTCTTGTTACTTTTTACATATTTCACTTAAATCGTTATGCATGAGTGTAGTTTGAGCCGAAAGAGTCTTTGGAGTCCCTAAAAGCTTTAACACTACTTTTAGTTTCCTAAATGCTATGAGTTTGAATGATACATGATAGAATGTTTATGAGTCAAGATCTGAAACCTTAAAAGAATGTAACCAAAGAGTTGATAATTGATAATGAATTAAGTTGACAAATGTCCAACGAGACTAGACGAATGAGTTAACCATAGGGTTGGCATCTTATAAGCATATTGATTCTTGGGAGGAGTATTAAGCACTAAATTGTGTAAGAGTAAGTAGAATTTGAACTCAATAACTACGTCGCCGACGTAGGAAAGGATTGAACCTAAAATAAGATGTTTCCTATTATCCTAAAAAGAGGACTTGATGTTACTAATTTAGGATCCACTTATGGGATGTCCTATATCACTTTTTTGTATTATCACTGGCTCATAGATGATATTTATCAGTTAGAGAAACTCCCATATAGGTCTTGATAGTATTCTAAGTGGATTGGACTAGATGGTATATGAGTGGTCATTCTCTAAGCTGGATTGTTACTTTAGACTCTTGATTTTCTATTTGAGTTTCCTACTTCTTGTGTTGATTTTATTCTTCCTTTACATGTTTCTTTCTTCTATTTTTCATACTCGTACATTCCATGTACTGACGTCTACTTGATCTTACTGATTTTAGATCTATTAATGGGATGTCCCTTACTGTGGTAAGGTATTGAATGGATGTGGTAACAAAATTGTTTCATTGTATTATTACCAACTCATAGGTAATGGTTGTTGGTTAGAGAAACTCACAAATAAGCCTTAATAATACTCTGGGTAGATTGCACTAGATGGTATATGAGTGGTCATTGTCTAAACTGTATTCTTACTTTAGACTCTTGACTTGCTAATTGAGTTTCCCACTTCATGAGTTGAGCTATTTTTGTTGATGTTATCCTATCTTTGCATTTTTTATTCTTCCATTTCACATACTTGTACATTCCTCGTATTGACATCATTTTGGGCCTGCATCTATTCAAGATGCAGAGATAGGTGTTACCATTCATCAAGAAGCACCCCATTGAGGACCCATTATTTTTAGCTGATTGATGAGTCCTCCCCTACTTTCGAAGGATATCATGTTTTCTCTTCTAGCTTTTAGTTTAGCTTTTCTAATATTATTTTATGGTAGCCATGGACTAGTCGTTGTCACCACTTAGTTAGATGATTTAGAAACTTCATAGACTAGATAGTTGATTTGTGATTGGATTATGTTTTTGTTAGTTTCTTTCATTCTAGTCTTAGTTTGATTGTTATATTGTTTGGCCTTTGGCCTTTGATTATTAAATCATTATTGCCATCTATTAAGTATTTCTTGATCATTGATGATTTTAGCTATTAGTTATGATTGAATGAATATGATGAGGCCAAGTGGTTTGTTTGGGGGCTAGCAATAGTCTTTGAATGTTGACCACGCCAAGGGTATCCTCCCGGGGCATGACATTAATTAAATCAATTAATTTAAAAGAAATTTTAAGGAAAAAATAATTAATTCTTGATGCCGCCACCTAATTTTAAGGATAATTAGGAAACCAATTGATTATTTACAAAAGGGATCTACGAATCAATAATTTCCAGGTAAGAGTTCTAGTTATTTCGAAAGGAAGGTATTAGCACCCTTTAAAATCTAGAGTTGCGGGTCCCTGTCCTGGCCTACTAATGCTGACATACCTCACCCTGTAAGGCGCATAACTATTGAGACTAGAAATAAACCACCTGCCGACTCGGTAGACTGAAGGAATCTATCTGTACCTCTTCTGACCGGGCAGTCCCTCTTCTTGTGGTCCTGATGGCCACACCTAAAGCAAGCGCCCATAGCATGATAACACTCCCTGGGGTGCCATTTCCCATAATAAGAACATCGGGGTCTGAATGATCTCGACTAGTTGCCAGGACTCCGGCCAGACCCTAACTGACTAGCACCTTCTGATCATCTAATGGAGATCTGCTGGGGTATACCCCATACTGGCTGAAGAGAATATCCACTCTGCTACTGTTGGGGCTGTCTGCCTCGATAATCCTCTACACACCCAGACTGTCTAGCCCTCTTAGGTTGACCTCTACTATCCACTATATCAGCCTGATGCCCCCTGCGACAGTCCTTCATGCCCTGGGCGTGGGCCTGAATTCAGGCAATATCTCTACCGATTTGGGTTGCTTCTTGCATCTCCCTAATCCTGCTACCCAACTGATGGACTGGAGACTCTAGTATTTGATCCTCAAAAACTGTCGAGGGCGCACTCTGGGCACGAGCCCTAGTAATCACCCGAGTTCTACTAGTCTCACCTGTTGCTGCAACCTTGCCTCCTTAGGCAGCGGGGGTCTTTCCTGAAGACATCACTGAAAGCAAAACATAATGTCAGATAAGGATGATTATATATTATTTTATATTTTTTACTCTTGTTTGTATTATATAGTTATGGAGTATATATTAGATGTTAAAATTGCCTGATGAAAAATCTATTCGTCGAATTTCAAAGCCTTCCCATTCAAAAGGATGAAAAAATTTAGTTTAGAATAATATTTGCTATGTTGTTAAAATTCAAATCTATTAGTTTAAGTTCATTACTTGTTAAACTTAGTCGATGAAAAATCTATCCTCCCTGTTTAAAAGGATGAAAAAAAGTTAGCACATATCTATATTTGTTCTATGTTAAGATTCAAAAAAACTTTAATTGAAGTTCATTATTTGTTAGGTGTTGATTATTGTCAAAAGGTTAATTCCAATGAGTGTTATGATTTTGATTAATTATTATTGTCGTTATTCTTTTGTCATTATCATTAGTTATGTTTTGCTATTACACTACTTTTATTTTTGGTGGACTATTTTACAATATTGTAGCATTCTACATCATGCTCCTTGTTTTAGTTTCATATTTCCTACTTTTTGAATATATATTCATTTGTTGAATATATGTTTAATTGTGCTTATTAGTACATATTTTGAATATTTAATTATTGTTGATTGTGATGTATTAATATATATATATATTACATTTAAATTTTAATGCAGGCAAAAAAATTACAGAAAAGTCACGAACAGGGTCCCTTTGTTTTTCATATTTTAGCAATTTTTTTAAAAAAACCATTTCTAGAAAAGCGATGGAAGGGGATCGCTTAGTCCGTTGCTTTTTTGCAATTTTTTTTAAAAATCCCAAAAAAGTGAGGGACTGTGTTGCTTAGTCCATCACTTTTCTGGAATTTTTCTTCTAAAAAACCCAAAAAAGTGATGGAAGTCCGTCGCTTTTTTTATTTTTATTTATTTTCAAAATAGTAGTTTTTTAAAAAATTTATGACGCAGTCCATCTCAAAAATTAAAAAATAAATAAACAAAAAAAGTGACGGTCGTCCTTCGCTTTCTATAAAAACTTTTTTTTGTTTTTTGGGCTACAGGTTGCATCACCTTTTAGCGACGCTGTCCATTGCTTTTCTGTCGCTTTTAAAAAAGCGATGAGGAAAAAAGTGACGGAACCGTTTGTGTCACTTTTCCATCTCTCTTTGCCAGAAAAACGATGGAGTCTGTCGCTTTTTTGCGTCATTTTTTGACAGTTTTTTAATAGTGTGCCTTTTTCATGATCTATGTGGTGCTATAGAAGATAGATAAGGTTTCCCCTCTAACGAATGTTCTTTGCCATATTTAGATCATGCCTAACGCAAGAGGAAAAAGCGCCCGCACTCCCGAAGAACAACCGGCTCATGGAGATCTTCGAGATGCTCTCACCTTGCAAGCTCAAGTCGTGGCTAATCAAGTTGATGAAGGGGCCCAATCCCCTCATATTCCTACTTCGGCATCTCGAGTGAGAGACTTTATGAGGATGAATCCACCGGAGTTCTATGGGTCTAAAGTGGATAAGGATCCTCAAGAATTTGTTGATGAGGTGTACAAAATATTGGCTATTATGGGTCTTAGGTCGGAGAAGAAGGCGGAGTTGGCAGCTTACCAACTCAAGGGGGTGGCCCAAATATGGTATTCTCAATGGAAGGAGGAGAAGGGGGTCAACAATGTAGTTCTTTGGGAAGAGTTTAAGGTGACATTTCTCAACCGGTTCTTCCCTCTGGAGCTTAGGGAGGCCAAAATGATAGAGTTCATGAATTTGAAGGAAGGATCTATGAGTGTGAGGAAGTATGCCCTCAAGTTCCACCGACTCTCAAAATATACTCCACAATTGGTTGTCGATCCAAGGTCTAGAATGAACAAATTTATGATGTGTGTATCCAATTTGGTGAATGAGGAGTATTGCTCCTCTATGTTGATTAATGATATGAATTTATCCCGCCTAATGACCTATGCCTAACAATTAGTGGGGGAGAATTTGAGAAAGAGAATGGGTAATGAGGCCAAGAGGGCCCATGTTGAAGGTAAGTTCCAAACTCCCAAGGGTGGTCGATGCTTTGAGTAGGGTGTCTATGGGTAGCCTAGGTCATATTGATGATGGGGGCAAAGAGGTGGCTAGAGAGGTTCATCGGTTGGCTAGATAGGGGGTTAGGTTGGAAGAGGTTGATAATGGTGGTATTGTGGTTTATGATGGTTCAAAATCTTCCTTGGTTGATAAGGTAAAATCAAAGCAAGATCTTGATTCCTCCTTATTAAAATTGAAGGTCTTGGTGAGATATGGTAATGTGGAGGTTTTTTTTCAAGAGGGAGATAGTGCCCTTAGGTACCAAGATGAGTTGTGTGTGCCTTGTGTGGAGGAATTGAGAAAGAAGATTCATGATAAGGCTCATAATTCTTCCTATTCTATTCATAAAATTAAATTTTCTCGTGCCTAGTGTTGACGACTTGAGAGAGAAGATTCTTGATGAGGCCTATAATTCTTCCTATTCTATTCACCTCAGTTCTACAAAGATGTATAGAGATTTGAGGGATGTGTTTTGGTGGGGAAATATGAAGGAAAACATTGCCAAATTTGTATCCCATTGTCATAGTTGCCAACAAGTCAAAGCCGAACGTCAAAGGCCGGGTGGCCTAACCCAAGATATAGAGTTTCCTACTTGGATATGGGAGGATATTAATATGGATTTTGTGGTTAGGTTGCCTAAGACTAGAAAGGGTTTTGATTCTATTTGGGTTGTGGTTGATAGAATGACAAAGTCGGCTCATTTTCTACCAGTTAAGACTACTTATGAGGTCGAAGACTATGCTAGATTGTACATTCATGAGTTGGTTAGATCGCATGAGGTGCCCTTGTCTATCATATCAGATCATGGTGCTCAATTCACCTCTCACTTTTAAAGGTCCTTCCAAAGAGGTCTTGGTACCAAGGTCAAGCTTAGTATGGCCTTTCCCCCTCAAACGAATGGCCAAGCTGAAAGGACTATCCAAAATTTTGAGGATATGCTTAGATCTTGTGTTTTGGAGTTTAAGGATAGTTGGGATGATCATCTTCCATTGATTGAGTTTTCTTATAATAATAGATATCATTCTAGTATTGGTATGGCTCCGTTTGAGTCCCTTTATGGTAAATATTTTAGATATCCACTTGGATGGTTTGCGGTAGGGGAAATGGCATTGTTGGGTTTGGATCTAGTTATGGAGACTATGGAGAAGGTAAGGTTGATTAGAAAAAGGTTGAAAACAGCCCTAAGTTATCAAAAGTCCTATGTCGATGTGAGGAGAAGGGATCTTGAATTTAAGGTTAGTGAATGGGTCTATTTGAAGGTATCACCCATGAAGGATGTGGTTCATTTTGGTAAGAAGGGTAAATTAAGTCTGAGATTTTTTGTTCCTTATAGAGTGTTGAGGAGGATTGGTAAGGTGGCCTACGAGTTGGAGTTGCCTAGTGAAATGGACTTGGTTCATCTGGTCTTTCATGTGTCTTTGTTGAGGAAGTGTGTGGGTGATCCCAGTACTATTATGCCTCTTAACGTTATGGGTGTTGTTGAAGACAATTTGACTCATAAAGAGGTTCTAGTAGAGATCTTGGATAGACAAGTAAAGAGGTTGAGGAACAAGGATGTGGCTTTTGTTAAGGTCCTTTAGAGGAATCATCAAGTTGAAAGTGCTACATAGGAGGCCAAGACGGACATGCAAAAGTGATACCACTATCTCTTCCATTCTACTCAAGCCTAAATACTAATTCTAAGTCCCCTATGTGATTTCAAGTCTTATGTATCAGCCTTTATATCATTTGCATGCATTCACGTTTATGTTGACAAGTTCATGATAATTTTGACACTTATGTTGAGATTTTGAAAATGATGTTTAAGTACATTGTTGCATTCTTATTGGAGTTGATCTCTTCATGATTATCCTTCTTGTATACCTTTTTTTGACAATCGGGAATGAATGTTCTCAAGGGGAGATATTGAAACAACCCCAAAAAAAGTACTCGAAAATGTGCTTCGAAAGTGCCCATAATCGTGATTTACATATATCTCAAAATTCACATGCGATATCAAAAATCCAACTTCATATTTTTTTCTCAGGGGGAAAATTGAGTGGGCATTGGGTATAACCCGAATTTGAGAGGACCCATAGCGAAAAATAAATTTCGCCAATTTTGCAATTCCAGTAGCAGTCCACGACTACTTTGCAATGCAGACCTATCGCAAAGCAGTGTATTTTGTTGGCAATTTTTCTAATCTCAGTCTTTGGCTTTGGGGTCTTGGGCCTAAGCCTTCCTATGCATAAAAACATCTATACTTAGTCATTTTTCAACCTCATATCATTCAAGACATTCCCTAATACTCTATCAAATACTTAGACAAATATTTTACTTAAAATTCAAGTGTCAAATCTCATTACAGATCTAATGATTTCACTCAAGCTTTAAGTCTCCATTCAAATCTTCTTCAAGGAAATCCCCAAAGTTAAGGAATATGATTTTCAACCATTGGGTCCTTTCACCCATGGTGCCTAACCTTCTTTTATTTTTTTACCTAAAATGCATGTTTCTAAGTTGATTTACTTATGGTTATTACTCACTATGAATTTAATTATAAAGTATGTTGGGATTTTGTGAACTTGTGATTATTTAAGCATGTTTTGAGCTATGAATCTATGATCTATCTTGAGATTTGATGAAGGGTTTTGATAG
>DF358893.1:48869-64240 GCA_000787875.1 Solanum virginianum | reverse complement strand
ATTTGATGAAGGGTTTTGATGTATATTGCATGAGGGTGTTACCAAGTATTGGTGGGTTGATTTACTTTAAGTTTTATTGCATAATTTCACTCTTGAATTACATGATTTTATACTAGCATTGCACACTTGCCAAGCGTTTGATAAAATGTTCGATTTTGGATTTTTGATATATTGATGAACTATTGTATGACCTATGACTTGAATGAATTTATGATGATGAAAGGAATGTTTATATGATTTATTTCCATGAAAAGTACTTATAGTATTGTAAGTTAACCATGCCTAGTTGAGAAGGTGATGCCTCAATCACCATAGATGGTAGGTGAGACAACCATCAACCAATTGAGGGGTTGATACCTCAATCACCATGGATGGTAGGGTGACACATTATCAACCAATTGTCAATCACCATGGATAGTAGGGTGAGACAACTATCAACCAATTGAGGGGTTGATACCTTATCACCATAGATGGTAGGGTGTGACAATCCATCATAATGTTGGTCTCTTCTTACATATGTAATATGTTCTATATAAGCTTGCTTTACTTCAAGTATCATTCATACATGTCATATTGCTATTATGTTATCCATTACTTATGATGTTGCATTTTGCCTATATTGTCGATCTCCTATTGCATTTCATTATATATACTTAGTACATTCAAACGTACTAATGCATACTCTATGCCTAAATGATGTTACCATGTAGGAACTAGGTCTATCTTTTGTTGCATTGCATCCCACATACTTAGTACATTCAAACGTACTAATGCATACTCTATGCCTAAATGATGTTACCATGTAGGAACTAGAGCTCCTCCCGATCATCCTTATCCTCCCCGTGGCTAGTACTATCTTCTCAAAGCAAGTTGGTGAGTCCTTCACTTCGGGGACAATATCTCTTGTTCTCATGTTATGTAAAGACTCTCACTATCTAATTGTATACTTTCGACTATGAGGGTGAGCTCAAAAAGTTATCTTGGATCCCGCTCCTATCTATGTATTAGATGTGTTGTTAGAACCTTACGATATATTAATATTATGTTATTGGCTTGTTATGTTTCTATGTTATCAAGGATGTCCCTTAGCCCCGTATTCCCTTTTTACTATCTCTACTTGTTATTTATATCTTCAGCAACTAAGGATGTCTAACGATATTCTAAGAGGCTTATTTGGGGTCCTTACGGGTTCCCTATTCGCTGTGTCACATCTAGTCCCTAGACTTGGGTCGTGACAATGGTAATATCATGTAGGTATAGAGTAGGCATTAGTACGTTTGAATGTACTAAGTATGTGGGGTGCAATGCAACAAAGACATAAGTCAATATATTCAAAATGCATAATCATAATCAATAGATATATAATGTCAATATGACATGCATGAACAATGCTTGTAAGGAAACATGCTTGTCATACATTCAACTTGCATAATATATCATACATATGTGGGAAGAGACATCAACCGACATAGACTAAGTAGCTACAACTTGGAATCCAAGGCATGACACCCCCTGGATACAGGTGACCAGGTATGACACCCTCCGACGAAGTGTGGTCTACTTGCCAAAGAAAACCAAATATTATAACATGAACTAGATGGATCCACTAGTATAGCAAGGGAAAATATATCATCCTATTATGGCACATAGTTTAGAGACTAAAGACTTTATATAAGGACCCCTTGAGTCGAGCCCCCTCTTCAGCCTCAATCAGTGCTAAGTCAAATCCCATGGAATACTTGAAATAATCACACATTAATAATATCATGAGTAAATGGTAAGAGATATCATAACATGATATAAGTAGCTCATAAATATCTTTGTCCTCTTGACCTCTACTACTGCAACTAACTTGAACATGAAAGTAAATAATTATCATACATGATCCCTTGCCTTGACATGAATAGCTCACAAGAGGTTAAAATCTTGAAATAGGGCTCAACTTGATACTTGTAAAATCATAGATACTTTTCATGAATTCAATAAATGCTTGAAATCCCTGTATCATCACGAAATCACTTCACTTGTAAGTCATGTAATAGTTTATCAACAACTTGAGAATTCTTATCATGTAATTTTATCAAACACATGGTGGGTTCATGATACTTGTTAAAAATTATGCAACTCCAGAGTAAAACAAGAAGATTAAACTCAATGCAAATCAACCCACCAATATTAAAGTAAAATCCTCATTTAGGATATCTTGAAATCCATCACAAAAGCTCTTAATAGTTCATATTTTCATAGCTCAAATCATGCATAGTCTCAATAGAAAAAATCAATTCATGGAATAACCTTGAAATAGATGTTTATGCATAATCAATCAATACTTAATAAAACTATAACATAATTAATGTTCATAAATTATAATAAGAGATATCCATAGGTAATACAAATTGAAGTCATGCAATTTCCATAAAAAGAGAAGGTTGGGCTCCATGGGTCAAAGGACCCATGGATGAAGACCCATATACCTTAAACTTTAAATTACTTGAAATGAACTTGAAGGAGGCTCGAAGCTTGAGATGGGTTCTTGAGTTCCAAAATTAAGCTTGAAATGCTTGAATTTGAATGAGATTTGATAAAATCTTGGAGAGGTTTTAGAGAGGGTTTTGTGAGTTATAGAGTTGAAAAATGGCTAAGTATGGAAGATTTCAAGTTTAAATCGACATGGGGCTATTACCCTAATGCCTTTGGATGAAATAAGAAAATTAGGGTGTATTTTACACTAGTCCATGTCCAGTCTATGACATGGACCAAACGCGGAGGGACCACTAACACTAGTCCGCACCGCAGGCGCGTCACGGCCTGGGCCCGGACAGACAATGGAAATTTAGAAATTAGCAAAAATTATTTTTCGCTATGGGTCTTCTAAAATTCGAGTTATACTCATTTCCCACTTAATTGTGCCTCCTGATCAAGTATATGAAGTTGAACTTTTAAAATCACGCATGAATTTTGAGATATATGAAAATTATGATTATGGGACATTCTGAAGCACATGAGGGGTGTTTCAACTCTAGGGCCTTTGGTAGTATGGGCTATGTACTCTCCAACAACTCATAAGTCCTAAAATCTGACACTGCTGCCCCTACAACTCTTGCTGATCCTTCTCTACCAACTCTTATTCCTCCTAATCTTTTCGACTCCAAGCTTCTCGAAGATCTTCTGGCTAAAATTTTTTGGATAGATGAAAAGTTTGAAGCCCTTCAAGATCTTCTTCTCTCCATTCACTATGAGTTTGACTCAGTTGTTGATTCTGTCAAGAAAATTAGGGCCTTCTCCAAGGAAACTAGTACTGACATTGCAAAGATTCACCTGAAGTTAGAACAAGTTGTCAAGGATTCTACAAAGTTTTCTTAGAAGATTCAAACTAGTTCAGATGAACTATCAATCTCTCTGAATGCCCTGTTTGAAAATCAAAAAACTTGTTTGTAAACACTATGACATAGTTTCTCAAGCCTTGTGGATGATTAGTTTTTATTTTGTTTTATACTTTTGCTAAGGGCCTACTTACCCAAACTATGACTATCTATTTTTTCTTATTATGGTACTAGTGTCCTTCCCTTTTGCTAATGCGAAAGGGGGAGAAGTAATATTATATGCAGTATCTTGGTATCTTGCTTTAGATTTATTGTACTTGCCATCTGTTCTCGTTTGGTGTTTTGTCTCTTGGCTTTTTGTCGTTCTTGGTGTAGTCAACTAGCAGATATCAACTCAGCGGGAGAATGTAAATAACTGGCTGACTACCAACAACTATTCAGGGGGAGTGCTTCAAATCAGTACTCCAAGCAGTTGACTACCTTCAGGGAAGTTGACTACATAATTAATTTTTGTCATCATAAAAAAGGGAGAGATTGTTGGCACTAATTTGTTTTGAATGATGACCAATTTCAGGAAAACATAAAAGAGGAAACAACTTTGACGAAATGAAAAGCAAATCAAGCAAAAAGTAAAAGTCAAAGTTGGAAATCAATCAAAGAAGCTCATTATGAAAAACCAAATCTGATGAAGTCAATCAAGCAAAAATATAATAATAAAAAGGATAAGATATAGTCCAAGAGAGATTTGTGCCAAAATTATAAAAACACAAGATCAATGAAGGATTATCTCCAATCAAGCATGATTCAGGGATAGTAAAGAAAAGAAATGAAATTGCAATTCAGAAATTAGAGAAAATCAAGAAAGATCTGCATATTGAGAAGAATCAGGAAGATTGTCAATCAAAAAAGATCTAAATGTTGAGAAGAGTCAAGAAGATTGCCAAGAAGATTGTCTTTTCTTAGCCTTATCTTTATTCTTGGAAAGAGGACTCATCACTACCTCAACCCAAGGATCAAATCCCCTGGGATGCCATCTCTTCTATATAAGGAAGCATCTGAATATCTTATGAAGTACACAAGCCTACTGTATTTTAAGCCTTTCTTCAATACTCTCCATCTTTAGAAAATCATTGTAATCTCAAGTTTTTATTACTGTGAAAGAAAAAGAGAGAGAAAAGAAGAAAAAAATTGAAAGAGAGGTCTCTGTAGAATCTGAATCATTGTAATCTCAAGTTTTTATTACTGTGAAAGAAAAAGAGAGAGAAAAGAAGAAAAAAATTGAAAGAGAGGTCTGTGTCAAAAGAAAAAGAAAAAAAGAGAGGAAAAATCTGAGTATTAGTTTTAAGTTTAAATTCTTGTAATCATTACACCATTAAAGGCTTGAAGAGATATCCCTTACAACCTAAAGGGACTAGACCTAGGATTCACATTGAATTCGAACTAGTATAAAAACATTTGGTATTGAAGTTTCTTTTTACTCACTTTACTTTTCTGCTTATTTACTTAATTGCTTTAGTCGACTACCTAGTTCATTAGTTGAGTATCTGAAGTTCAGGCTTAAGTTAAAAAGAAAAGCAAAGAAAATTCAGTTCCCCCCCATCCCTCTCGCACTTTCACCCTACACAAAAAACAAATAAGAAACAAAAATAAAATTAGGAAATAGAACTACAAAGTGAAATAACTAATAACACAATATTCAAAGCCATATTCCTTGGTAACAACACCAAAATTTGATATATCTAGACTTACACTCCCATGAAAAAGTATAAAGTGATCATGGTCAAATATATAAATCAACTCGAGTTGAGGTTGATCCTACAGGGAATATGCCGAAAATAAGTCCACTACCACTTATGTTCAGTTGTAATCTCGATTTTCCAAAAGTAAAATGCATAAAGTAAAATTGTGGTTTTAGTGTTTGATTAGTAACACTTATCGATGTTTGTAGTAACATAGTGAATAGAAGTAAAGTCGTAAGCAATTTGAGAAGTAAGTTAGGATTGTGTTCCTCATGACATGTAGCTCAGTAGCCGTCTTGTAGTGATGATGTCATCTCAATGTGTTGCATGCAAAGTCTAGCATATAATGTACATCTTAACACCTTCCAATCCTATTAGATGAATTTCATACTTTACCTTTTGGCCTCCGAATGTGTACCTTACAAACCCTTTTTGTTGACCTAAGAAAGCTATCCCCTCTAAGGCTTGAATTATTTATCCTTTTTTGAGCAAGTAATTAATAAATGAATTTTTTAATGTGTGCACTTGTTAAAAAAATACAATGCATGCTGAACAATGAACGAAAATTACCTATATGTTTGCCTACTTCATTCAATCATGATTCTCATAATCCTAGTTATGGGGTTTAGCTGTTCATATTCATAAGTAATGAATCAAGAGTTTATGTAGAGTTCATAAAACAAGATTTACTTTTATGAAATAATAAACCTTGAACATAGAAACAAGGAACAATCAAGAAAACTCACGAAATATGTATTCACGTTGTGTTTCCTAGAAACCCTTGAAAATGTGCTCTTTTCTAGGTTCATGATACTCCAAAACAAAGTAAAACATTGTAACTCTTGAAATAAAATGAGTTTGAATATTTATAGAATTACAAAAACAAATCCTAAAAAATGTTAAAAAACTAACATCTGAACCACTTCACGATGATACTGTTTATGCCCCACGGTCCTTGCTCTGTGATGTTTGGCGTGGTTCTACCACTATGTGGTCCTCTACTCCTTTAACGACACTATCCACAATCTGCGGTACACATCACGTTCTATAGTGAGGTCCATGGTCCCTTACATGGCATTTTCAGTATACTATGCTCTACGTCTATTTCACGATTCACAACCACGATCTGTGGTAGACTCCACAGCCCGTCAAGGGTCTCCTGGAGTTCCACATAACCAAATTTCCCAGCTTCATCCATGTGCACTCTTGACAGCCATAATTCGCACAGTAACTCACAAGCCGTGATGGGACTCGTGCCTAATTACTTTAGTCTAGTTCTCAATAAAACTCATCAAAACTCAACCATAAGCCAAAAACTCATGTATGATATAATTTTTCCTACAAAATTAACAAACATGCACATCATATTTAGAAAATATACTTGAGATTCATTCACTATTTTGAGCATCAAAAGTGTCGCAATAACGTGACATATTAGTTTTGAACATAGAAAATCACAACCAAGCCACGGGTTTAATATGTCAAAACCATAAAAATCATATACTGCGTATAAATAATTCATAGGATAAAAACCAAGTCTGTAGAATCTGATGTCAATGTAAAGATTGAATCGTAAATACTAATTTAGGAGATTTACAGGTTTTTTCGTAGCAAAAATGGATCATCTACAGCAACAATATTTAAAATTACTGGTTGTTGAGAATTTTCATATAGTGGATGAATACACATGTTTCAAGAGCCTAAAAAATCCTCCATGGGAAGATGCATAGATTCTTTTCATGTGTAAATCAAAATCGAATAGGTAGTAAATAAATTGGAAAGATATATTTTTTTTCCCAATTCTACATCAAATACTCTTCTTTCTAACATATAATCCGACTTTAAGACAAGCACAAGTAATAAAAAATCAGTGGGATGTTGATTCCTTTAAAAAATATTGAAACAGAAAAGCGACAGGACATTGAAAAGAAATGTAGAAAATATGAACCAATACTAAGTATCATACAAAAAATCTAAATTGAGATTATTATTTGAAGAGTGATTAATTATGCTTGTGTGAGCTTATACTACATCTTCCTCCTTGCCATAGATGTAGGATTGCCTTCACAGAGGCCCTCAACTATGGTTTCAATATCTTTTGGCTGATATTTTATATACCTATCTGCATGCTTTGTGTTTTCTAAATACTGTCTAAATCTCCCAAAGAAGGATCTATAGGCTGGTATTAATACTGTCGATATAGAAACTCTGAGCTCAGACCAAAGTTGCTCGTCACTCAATACCCAAGTGCTTTGCATATGGTGGATTTCATCTAGCATTGTACTGAAATTCTTGAACCTTTTTTTTACTACATCCTTTGTCACCTTTCTATTCACTTGCATCCTATCATGACTTAGCATTTGTAACAGTCTTCCCTATATTTCTCTTTGGTAATTCTTGTGGTATTGCCTCACCGTTGTAGATCTTCTTCGACACCATGTGTCACCCATCACATGACGGACCTTTGTGGATTCTTTGGCTTTTTGTAAGATGTATCTACCATTGTTCATCAAGAATATATCACGCAATAAAGGATCTCTATATAGGTTTCACTTGTCTTCTAGACTTGCATCCAACTGCTCAATTATTTTCATGAGCTCTACTATTAACGGCGTCATGTCAGCTACTACCTTTTTGAGGCTCTGTTTATCAACTAATGATTTGCACTTGGATGGTGACATGGTACCATGTTCTTTGAAAAAGTGTTTGAAGGTGTCTTTGTACTCAAAGGCGTATTCTAGATAATTCATAACGTAACGCGTGAGAGGGTGAACTGCACCACCAGGGACTAGTATTATTGTTGCATCATTCTTGATGTAGTTTTCAAGATCACTAAATATATTTACCATAGCCTCCTCAAACCTATCTCTTGTAGCTAAGATCTCATACTTCAATTCATGTTCACAGGACAGAGATTCATTTGTGGCATCAATGAGATCACGAATGGTATCATATATGTCTAGATATTTGAAGAGGTTCTCGTCAGAACGATTTGTATGGGAGACTGCCTCCGCAAAGTCAAGAATCTGTATTATGATAGGATATGCTAGATTGTTAAAAAGGCATTGAGATATAAGTGGAGAAGCGGATAAAACTGATTCTCCGAGTCTCTTCTCGTAAGGAACAAAGTTTTTGAGCAGCTCCTGGCAACATTGATCCATCTGGTGATCTCTCCTTCTTGAGAATCCTAAGACATTCTCTGCACATCATCCACATTTAGCTTCTCAAATTTGAGCATTTTTATTTGCTGATAGAATGCATTTCTTTGTGAAATTGAATACACTTAAGAATAAGCTATTTCAAAACCGGCTGAGATCATGGCAGTGACAATTCTATTCATTCTTATCACCACCTCTGGTGGATACGATGGATAATCCTCAAGTTGTGAATCGGATCAACCTTCAAAATCATCTAATAAGGTTCATAATTCATCTTCCATGAAAGTCATGGCTCGTTGCAAGACCATGTTGGTTGGAGATTTGGGGATGGCATTTGTCATTTTGGATAAATGCATCACGGACTCAAGAAAAAAGGACTCTTCCTCAGTCATCTTACCCAATCTTTTGGGAGTTTCACCGGAATTACATTTTGCTATCCTAGACTCTATTATTTTGGAGAAATGTTCAACATCTTGGGAGGAGGGATCATCATCAGAATTCTTTAATCCATTATCATCACTGCCACTCTTCTCCATTTGCTCTTTCTAGTTAAATGGATGTGGAGGAGCAAAAGAAAAGCTAGACTATTGTATGCATATGCAAAATGAATCAAGGAGAAAGATACAGGGACATTTGTTAGACAAGTTTTTTATTTAGGATTGCAGATGTTTCTTGTTTTCCTAATACGTGTTTAAGGGCAGGTTTGGTTGATTTTTGGAATATGGTCAGTAGAACAAGACTGTTGACCCGGTTAACAATTATTTTATTTTATTTTTCTTTTAGTGCTTCTCACGATTTGATCTTAACATGCCTTCCCACTAAACCCAACTCCCATTTGTAATTAATTTTAAACCCCCAATAATAATTTGGTTGTCGCTTGTCAAGAATTCCAATTATAATGCACCAGTTAGCCTACCAATATATGTTTTATTTATATCACACAGTTTCGTAGTTCCCACTGTAAGTTTTTGTGACAGTTATTTTCATCTACGACAATTATTTTCATCTTTTTCAGTCATTTTCCAATTGAACATTAGATGTTTTGAGATTAAAAAAAGACCCATATAAGTAGCCGATGGTACTCATACCCTTGGATCACTGAAGGATATTTTGAGAGCTAATATGGTTCAAGTAATTCTTGTTCAAATCATTAGCTGTGAAGGATGAGAATTATAGCAAATTTTGTTCTATTTATATTATGAGAGGCTAAACCTTCTTAAAATGGGGTTGGGTAATGTAATTGACATCTAATTCTTATATGGTCTTAGTTAATTGCTAAATATATGGTTGTTTTGATATGAGTTCATCAATTTCTTCATCAATTCATTTATAATTTGCAAACTCAGATTTAATTTAGATATTTAATTATTACTAGAGAGAGAATGTTGAAGTGGAAAAAATAAACTATAATTATTTGGATTTTTAATTGATACATCTGAAGCTCCGGAGAGTTCAACGATTATAGCCATGGATCATTTTGCTTTGATCAGCACTTAGGGTTTGAGAGGACCTAGGTGATATGCAGTAACTAATTGAGAAAAAGTTAGCTTTAATAATAAATCTAACCTACCGATAGTTAAATAACCTTTGCGATCAACCAATGAGATCCACAGTGGTGTCTAATTATGCACACTCTCAAATTATTTCTCTATATTATTAAAGTTTTGGTGATGAATTTCTTAGTTAATTGTTACCTAGGTTGGAATTCAAACTCAAATTGGAAACTAAGTATTTGAAAAGTCAAATATGGTGTGCTTTAAAGGAGTTCTAATTCAATTTGAATATGTATACTTAAAGGATTTCCAATTCAATTTGAAGACAAGTGCTTAAAGGAATCTTAATTCAATTTGAATTTGGAAACCTCCTTTGGTTAGCCTATATATATGTATTGCACCTAAGACATGAAGTATATGTGGAAAAAAAATAAGAAAGAGATATATGTGAGAAGAAGAGAAAGTGAGAAAGGAAAAAATAAAGGCATAGCCTCAATCAAAGAAGTGTCGTAGCACTAACAGAGAAGAAAAAAGAGAGAGACAAAGATTTGAGAGTTTATGTTCTAAATAGGAAAGTGGAATATTTGTGTGTTGTAATCTTTTACTCCTTGTGTACTAAAATATTACTTTTCGATCCACTATGCTTCCAACAATTATATCAGAGACAGGTTTGTGTAAACACCACGATGTCAAATATGTTACAGTTGTAAGTCCCTAAATTGATAAAGTCAAATTATGGGAATCAAAGCATCCAGATAAAAGTTTTACTCAGAGCAATTGATTGTTGGGATATTGTTGAAACTGTCTATGAAATGCTAGTAGATATAGCAACCTTATAAATGAGAAAAAAAGTATTATGGAAATATTGAATAAGAGATAAGAAGGCACTGAATGCAATTCATCAAAGTACTGATCAATCACCCTTTGAAAAGATTTCTAGAGCCCAGACATCAAAGGAAGCATGGGAGATTTTGCAAAAATCTCTTCAAAGAGCTGAAAGAGCTAGAAGGGTATGTTTGTAAATCCTTAGAGCTGAGTTTGAGTATTTAAAAATGAAAATTTCTGAAAGCATAGACGAGTATGTCACCCGAGTGGAATCGATGGCAAACAAGATGAAGAGAAATAAAGAAACGCTCGATGATGTTCTAGTGATGGAGAAAATTTTGCGTTCATTGACCTATAAATTTAACTATGTGGTTGCCACAATCGAAGAATCAAAGGATTTATCAAAGATGTCCTTTGATAAGCTTATGGGTTCTTTTTAAGCTCATGAGCACAAGATGAAACAATATGATGATTCTAAAGGTTTGGATCAAGCTTTACAAAGCACGTTATCTTTGACTGAAGGAAGTACGAGCAGTAGCTCAAGGCAATGTTCAAACAATCATGGAGGATATAGAGGTGGCAACAGAGATCGTCGTGGATAACTTGGATAAGGCTATCAATCATATGGCAGAGCTATAATTATGACAAATATGGTCATTTTAGCTATGAGTGTAGATTAGCTCCTAAACGAGATGAAAGAAGCCATGTAACAACTGTTGAAGATGAAAATGGGGAATCTCACATATTCCTCACATACAAAGGATATCAAGGTTACAAAAAAAATATTTGGTATCTTGATAATTATGCCAGTAATCAGATGACTGGATGGAAGGGAATTTTGGAGATGATTCATATGTCGATATAAAAGGCAAAGGCAAAGTTATGATTACTTTGAAGAATAGAGAGAAGAAGTACATCACTAACGTGTACTATGTACCAGCTTTCAAAAGCAACATCATTAGTATTGGCCAGCTTAGTGAGATGAGATACGAGGTACTAATAAAGGATTGTTCACTAACCTTGAGAAACAAAAATGGAGAATTAGTTTCCAAGGTTGATATGATAACCTAAACTTTTTAGCACACAACTGGCCTTACCAATTTTGAGTTGTGGATCAATACGACATCCATATCTTCAATTAATTTTCTGAAGATTATATGAGAGTGTGAGCACATTAATTCTCATTTACATACTCGTTTAACATTCAGCACTTTTAATAGGTAAAAACTAACAAAATAAATGCCAAAATTGAGTCCTATTCTTGCAGATCACGCTCTTCTCGGTAGTTTTACTGCCTTATAACGCAACTAGATTTTAGATTGGTAAATGGACAAACTAGGTTTTCCAATCTGCATAACAACTATAGGTATATGAATATAGGTTGCAAACAATCAAGAATAATTGCATACAAATAATAAAATTTACTAAGATAAAACCCTTCGTAAATCCTACTTTTTATGATTCACAAAACTCAATTCCTCTCATAACACAAATTTCAAGTCAAAGAGTTGTGAAGTAGGGGTTGACATCATCTTAAGGGAATATCCTTTTTAAAAGTGACTATATTATTTAGTAATAAGGGCATTACAACCAATCACAATTTATGTTGACAACAAGTCTGCCATATTACTTACAAAAACATTTGTTGTCGCATAACCAAAGCAAACATATTGATACAAAGAATCATTTTATCTGTGAACAAGTGAAGAATAACACTATGAAGTTAGTCTATTGCCACACTAATGATCAGTTGGAAAATATCTTTATGAAGCCATTGAAAGCAGACATATTTCACATGCTCAGAAAGAAGCTCGAGATGACAAATTTGAGTTTGAGGGTGAGTGTTGGAATTCAAACTCAAATAAGAAACTAAGTATTTGAAAATTCAAATATGGTGTGCTTAAAGGAGTTCTAATTCAATTTGAATACGTATACTTAAAGGAGTTCCAATTCAATTTGAAGTTGGAAACCTCCTTTGGTTAGTCTATATATATATATATCTATATATATATATATATATATATATATATATATATATATATATATATATGTGTGTGTGTGTATTGCACCTAAGACATGAAGTATATGTGAAAAGAAAAAATAAGAAAGAGATATATGTGAGAAGAGGAGAGTGTGAGAAAGGAAAAAAAGGCATAGCCTCAATCAAAGAAGTGTCGTAGCACTAATAGAGAAGAAAAAAGAGAGAGAGAGAGAGAGAAAGATTTGAGAGTTTATGTTCTAAATAGGAAAGTGTAATATTTGTGTGTTGTAATCTTTTACTCCTTGTGTAATAAAATATTACATTTTGGTCCACTACACTTCCAACAACCTAATTCTCCCTTTTTATGATACATTTTATGTTAGCCAACTTACAAACTATTAGCTGAAAATTTTACTTCGATGTTTGAAATGACGACTACTATTTTATGTGGGATTCGTCTCCAGCCTTATACATGAATTTATATTACTAACCACCGCCTATAGTTCAATTTGTAAGAGATATAGTTGAATACTATAAAAGTGGCATATTACAGGAAATGGTGCTTACAAATTCTCACATTGAAGTAGCTTTTTGAACTAGCCTTTGTAGTTGTATACTCTTACATTATTTTCTTCTTCCCATTGATCATTCTTTATGTTGTAATATAAGTTACTAAGAGAGTGATGTGGCTACCAATCAAGGCTACATGAATGATGATGTGCCATTGAGAGATGTTGGTTGAGTTGGTGCTGTTCATTTTCCACCAATCATAGACTATTTTTCTATCATATCACAAGTATTATGCAGAGATGTTGGTTGAGTTGGTGCTATTCATTTTCCACCAATCATAGACTATTTTTCTATCATATCAAAAGTATTATGCTTCACATCATTCAAATAAAAGGACTATTTGGAGGCCTGAGTCATGAAGACCCATATGACCTTCTCAAGAATTTCATAGATTTGTGTGTTCTTTTCTCTTTCAAGAATATCTTTCCAGAGTCTATCAGCATGAATTTGTTTCTCATCTCCTTAGATGGTGGAACTACATAGTGGTTAGGATAGTTTCCATGAGGCACTATAGCTTCAAAAAAAGTTATTTGGAACATTATTTTAGAGGTTCTTTATGCCATCAAAGATGTTGTATGTCATGACCCAAGCTAGGCTCTGAGTGTAACATGGCGAATAAGATTCTCGGAGGAACCGCAAACTAGCCTTCTTAGCATATTATAAGAATTCAAGGATAATAAGAGAAGAAATATAAGCTTAAGCTAAGCATATTCATAAGTTAAAGCATGACAATCATAAGAGATACAAACCATAAGAGTAACATATCACATCATGTCCAACAAGCCTCTAAATCATATATTGAGCAGGGACTAGACATGTCCCTAGCTAACCATCAATAACAATTAAAGACTATGTCAAGTATAACATAAAAGATAGATAGAAGTAGGTTTCTTTCCCAAAGAATGAAGACCCACCCAATCGGTCTCTAAACCCAAACCAAATCTAGTCATGAAGATGAGGAGAAAGATAGCCATTTGTCTTTACATTGTGACATAATATAGGCATAAAGTATGTGTTAGTACATTTGAATGTACTAAGTATATAGGTATGCAATCCAAAAGTATACATAAGATACATAGCTAAGTAATGCAGGAGCAAATGCACATACAAATATAGAATCAAAGTAGAGGAAAGAATCATTATACCAATATGCCATGAGTGAAAAAGTATGTGTTAGTACATTTGAATGTACTAAATATATAGGCATACAATCCAATAATATACATAAGATACATAGCTCAGTAATGGAGAAGCAAATGCATATACACTTATAGAATCAAAGTAGAGAAAAGAATCATTATACCAATATGCCATGAGTGAAATTATGCATAATGTCATAGTAAATATACATATGTGGAAATGTCACCCTAATTGACAATAAGAACATGCAGGCTATAATATGAAATTCTAGTGTTGCCTGTACATCAGAAAAGGGGAGTCTACTTGCAAAAGTAGGACTCCACATGTCATATTATAAGTTATGTTGATCCATTAGCAACCCGTATTTGGAGCATCATAATTCTCCTATGGTGGTACATAGTTATAAGAGAAAGGACTTTACTTCAAATGGGTCATGCCTCAACTAATGGGTTAGTCATAATCCCAAGGTCCTTTCAGTGCTAAGTAAACATCCCATAGCATACATAATATAGGCATATAGTCATACATGTCATAAATCATCATAAGTAATCATAATTCATAGTTGTACCTCATCATAAGATTGATCATAGTCTCATGGTTCATAATCATCGATCATAAAAAATGGCTCATTTAATACTAGGGTCCTAGGTCACCTTTCAGAATTCTGATCCCAATGGGGACCCCAAGTCAACAAAAACATCTAAAATCCCCAATTTAATAGAACATTAGGGTCCTAAGTCACATTCAAAAATCCTAAGTCTCCAAGAGGACCCCTGTTCAATCCTCAAGGTCCTAAATCTCATATTCTTAATTGTAATCTTGCTTGAAAATCTTGTACATGCATGGTCATGTGATGAGATAGGATAATATCATGGGTTTATATACATCTAGTTCAAAATCATAAGGGTACAATAAATTCATGTATAATCATTGAACCAAAGATCATTTGAATCATAATTGAAGCAACCCATGTATGGTTTTCATAATCAATATAACATACTTGAGTAATCTCATGGAAATCATATAAATCATGAAAATTCAGAGTGATACACATATATTTCATATATATATATATATATATATATATATATATATATATATATATATATATATATATATATATATATATATATATATATATA
>DF358893.1:29619-48845 GCA_000787875.1 Solanum virginianum | reverse complement strand
TATATATATATGTATATATATATATATGTATATATATATATATATATATATGTAAACGACAATATAATAAGATCATTTGAAAATAATGTCATGAAAATCCTAATTAGATCATACTTGAAAAATATTGAAATAGTGAGAAATTAGGTTAGGTTCTATGCGTGGAAGGTACCCATGAATGAATCCCATATTCCTTCATGAGAATTGAGGAATTAAAGATGAACTTGACTCGAATTCTAGAGTTGTTTAACGGGTTCTTCACATGATCTGGAGAGGAGACTAGAAAGTGAAGATTGATGAGAGAATTATGACTTTTGGAGAATGAGAGTGCATGGAAGGATTAGGACAGTTAAAATAGCATGGTAGGGTTAACAAAATCCATAAATGGGCTTAAAACATTAAATCATGGATTGGGAAAAGACCTAAAATCCCTCACATAAGTCCCAAAGTACCTTGCACCTGACCCTTTGAAGACACCCTCCACGAGTCATCAAAGTTGCCACGACTCCTAGTGTATCCCATAAAGTGCATTAGTTAGGTGGTGCACCAACCATAGACCATTCACGTGGTGTAATAAGGGCCACGATCCATGGAGGATCTCATGGTGTGCATCTTCCACAAGGAAGCCCTAAGAGTTCGTTCCACGAGCCCCTTCACAAATGGGGGTGTGCACCCCGATCTGTGAAAGTGTCTTGGTGGGCACTTTGGACTAAAATCTCAGAAAACACATATTTTAAACCCTTGGTTTTCTCTTTCGAAGCTTGAGATCTTACAATAAATCCCCCTTGGGATTATTTATCTATGATTGATATAAGAGTTACCTTGAATAGAGCAAAATATGTACCTGACAGATGTTCACTCTCCAATAAGAAAGTGGTCGTTGTCAGCAATTAACCTAACCAAAGGTTAGGATCGAATCCACAGGGAATACATGGTTTGACTATAAGATTTCACTATCAATCATTTCTAGTATCTATAACTAAAATCTCTAAATGGGAGAGGGGGTTGTGATTCAAGAACAAAGTAACATAAACAGTATACTACGATGTGAGAAAATACTCAATTTTAGGGATAACTTGGGAATTGTATTTCCCATTGTTTGTTAACTCGATTAACCTAGATAATATAACTATAATTAGAGATTCACATATAGGATGGCAATTTAGGTTCTTCCAGCCCTCTTGTGAAGGTGAAGATCAAATTTCACCACGGCGCTTGGTTGGCAACCATGGCGTGCCAACTAACTGTTACCTATTGTCCTAGTAAACCTCCCCTTGGTTAGGTTTGGTTGATTAGATGAGAACATATCAATCAAATCCTGTCATCTATTTCTCTTTTCCTATTCATCACTACCTTGGTCGGGATCATGATAGTAAGCGGGGTTTGGTGTTTGCCACCACCAAACAAAAATCATAACAAAGAGAAATAGACAATACATGCAAAACCCTAATTATATAAATGCAATAACCTAGGTCATCTCAAGTCAAATACCCATGGTTCCCACAACCCCAAGTTGTGGGTGCTTAGCTAATCAGAAAAATCAATAAAAATGCAAATATAAGACATAATTGAGAATTTTACCCAAAGCAATGAAGGTTGAAGACACCACTAATTGCAAACCAAAAGCTTGATAATAAGCACAAAGTAAGATTTGCAATCCCCAAAATTAGGTTTTCCAAGAGAAAATGATAAGCTAAGGTAAAACCCTAAATGTTATCTTAAGAGTATCTTCAAAGATGATGTTTTCTTCAAAATTTTGAATCTCCCTCAATAAAACTCTAACTTAAACTATATATAGTGTTTACAAAATAACCCTAAAAATTATACAAAAAAGACAGCTGGTAGCTGGTACGCCTCACAGGTACGACTCGTAAGGTGACCTACGAGTCGTAGCTTGGGCTATAACTCGTATGCTCCTCTCGTAGTCTAGGCCTTTAGTTGTTGATTTGAAGTTTGGGCTTTCTGAATCCTGCTATGATTACACTAATATGAATCATAGTGAGATCTACGATTTGTAGGGTGGCCTTGTAAGGTTGACCTCCACTTCGCAGATTTCTGATTTTTGGTCTTTATTTCTTGCTACGATAGTACCCTACGACTCGTAGGTGAACTTGTATCTCCTATGCTTCAGCAAAATCAGCAATTTTTCTTCAAAATCTTACCAACCTACCTTTTCTGCAAGAACATCACAAAATCACATAAAATCATAAAAAGTTGCATTAAGAACTCACAAATCCCTTGTTTTAAGCA
Organism: Solanum virginianum; assembly: GCA_000787875.1. Lineage (NCBI taxonomy): Eukaryota > Viridiplantae > Streptophyta > Magnoliopsida > Solanales > Solanaceae > Solanum > Solanum virginianum. The sequence goes on along the minus strand of DF358893.1, from coordinate 46,598 downwards.
TCAAATATGTTGTACTTTGACAGCACATCAACACCCTCAACATAGAATTGTTGTTTGTCCTCAAGCGAGACTCAATCTACGCAGACAATGAGAAACACATAGCAGCTATACTAATGACATATACATCTTTCACTCTAATCCAAGTACTCAATTATCATTTTCAAAACCCAGGTTGTAAAGCTACTAAGCACAACAAAAATATGATGAACAATCTGGCAACCTAACTATGATAAGCTAAGGAGCATCAACCATCCACAATCACTAGTGTAGCCATATGCTAATCAAGTGGTGCAAATGCCCTCACAGAAAAAATCCACTGTAGAAGCTTTGTCCTAGCCCCTATATTCTTCCTAGTCATCGTTCTCCTCATCTTGTCAATGTGTCCATCATACTCTGCGGCAGACTTAGGCACTCTATAAGTGGACCCAAACTGGTTTAGAATTCAGGGACTGAGGAAGCATTCTCACTCTCATAATCGAAATTCATGAATAACTGACTAACACCATAGGCTTGCCTCTATTCTCATCTTCCAGCTTGGTGATAGAGTGGAGTTGGATCACATTAAGACTTATAGGCTTGTAACTAGGCTTAGGGATCTTTGGTGTGGCATACTCATCTTCTAGCTTGGTGATAAAGTGGATTTGGATCACTTTAGGACTTAAAGGCTTGTAATATAGGTTCAGGGGGCTTTGGTGTGGCATTTTATGCAAGTACTGACTAAAAGCTATTATTGAACCATGTTTACCAACACATTTGCTTTCATAACCCAACCCTTTTCATTAAATCTACCCTTATTCTCCTTCTTCAAACTTTTCTCAAGTGCTTTCTTTCTATTTTCAGTTGTGCCTTATTTCTGAACTCAATTTTTACTACTTTTTTCTCAACTCAAGGAATTTTTCTTTTCTTTTTCTTCACTCAGTTCATGCTTTTTCATTTCTTTCTTTATTTCCCAACTAACCACCTAATTATTATTACTTTACCATAATAAGGGCCACCCTCAACATAGGCTTTTAACCTGAGGTAACATACATAATATCTATTTCGCAAACCCGGGCCACATACTTCATCCCTGAGACACACCATCTGTAGTCGGATGGGGGCTATGGTTGGACTTCTTCCTTCTATGTTTGGGAGGTGCTCTCAAATTTCAACTCTACCACCCTCAACTTAGGCTTTTAGCCTCAATTAAGGTTCACATGTTCAAGGATTAAATGTCCACAAGAAAAAAGAATCACAATAAGAAAACCTTGGGATCAAAAATAGGGGAAGTTATGGACTCGAGGCTACTCACTTCACCTTAATCCATAACTTCTCATACCCCAACAAAATAGAATACTTTGTCCTCAAAGTAAAGATAAGAATGAAAACCAAACATGATAACATAGAGATATATATATATATATACATACATTAAAAATTAAACATTAACATTAAAAATATAGGTAAAAACAACATCTAATAGAAAAATATTTAAACAAATCCAAAAACCAACATAAAAAAATGATTGTATAACAACAGAACAAAGTATCCAAAATGACGAAAGAAGGACTGGGGTCAAAAGGAGTCAAACATCATGATGCATCAAGCACCAGTCTCTACCTGGTCTTCAGGGTCCTGGGTCACCATCTCCTCCACAGTAATCTGGGTCACAGTTGTACTTGAATTACCCTCTCCATGTGAATGTTATTGCTCCCTATCTCTTTGTATGGCCGCTAACAGGATCGACTCCTGCACCACCTCTTCTGGTATCAACTCCTCCACCGGGGCTATTGGGTCATTAGTTTGAGGTCTCTTCTAGCTCATCTCTTGAACATCTACCTCCAGGGACCTCTTCACATGAGCATGCAGGCGGTCAGCTAGCTAGTCAAACACCTCGTCACCCACCGGTGCTATCTCTGGGACTGCAATAGGGGATGCTAACATTTGTAATAGGTCAGCCTTAAACTTGGCTAACTCCTCGATCACTACACTCGTGTCAGCAGGCCTAGCGCTCTCAAGTATCTGCTAGACCCTCGTCTTACATGCATCAACTCGGAAATCAATCGCTCTGACTCTTTCATCTACCAATGCACAAGTGAATGCCTTTATCCTCTACTCATAGTCCCTCACAATCTAGCTGACCCAAGGTCTGACTGATGGTGCTAAAGCATAGACTCTGTCGTAGCTACCATGCGCAATATTGCCTGAAAAAGCAACAGATGAGATAATAAAATCAACCTGTAATGTAGATGTTATTGGTGTTGGAGTACTAGAAGATGGTGTGGACTTAATCTCAATAGCTAGCGAGGGCTCTTCAGCAGTTGAAGTAGTGTCGGTAGCAGCTAGGGTAGTGCTGGTAGTAGTTGGAGGTGAACTCTGAGTTTGAGGCTCAACCGGGAATGGCTCTAGAATAGCTGGAGGAGCTACTCATGGTAAAGCCATTGGGTTCTTATCAGCCTTAATCAGGCTGGGGTCTATGGTGCATGTGGCCTCTATATGCTGGTCCCGGTGGTAGTAGATCGAAGCACCTGCTGCATAGCACAAATAATAAATCAAAACAGAAAATGGTAGTGAAGTGTTCGTCCATATGACTGAGTCGTAGATCTGCTTTTGGATGATCTGGCCTAGTCTATCTCATAACCAACTAGAATGCTGGGTAATAATGCAACCCGCTCGAAGGTGATCACATTATCCGTGAAAGTGGGCCGAATACGCCAACGGATAATGGACCACCAAAACTTAGCCTGAAAAGAGAGGTGGGCCTTCACTATAGAGTCTTCGTGGTTTGTAACCCAAGTTGGCTTGAAACCCTACTCACAAATCTAGCTGGCAATCCACTGTAGAAGCTTTGTCCTAGCCCCTATATTCTTCCTAGTCATCGTTCTCCTCATCTTGTCAATGTGTCCATCATACTCTGCGGCAGACTTAGGCACTCTATAAGTGGACCCAAACTGGAGTCGTCAAATAGTTTCCTCTAAAATAGAAACTCTCCTTCCCCGAACTGGCACCACTCGTAACCTCGGCTACTCAATTAGCTTTTTGTTCTTTGGTAACCCTCAACGAAATGTAGAAAAATATGCTGCATAGAACTCACGAACTATGTTAGGGGCATACTTGGCCAGATGCTGTGTGGTCCATCGTAGTCCATGTCTTTCTATCTCCTCATCTAATCCTAGCACCATATCTAACCCTGAGTTATTCAGTTTGGACTCCTCATGAAATTGTCACACTGGCTTGCCCTGTCCCTTGGGCTCTATCGCCTTGTCATATATCTACTTCATCCCTGAGACACACCATCTGTAGTCGGATGGGGGCTATGGTTGGACTTCTTCCTTCTATGTTTGGGAGGTGCTCTCAAATTTCAACTCTGGCCCTGAGTGTGTGGGGGCCATATTTGGTAGGTTGTTATCAGACCCATCTCTATTACCCTGCTATTCATCCTCTTCAGACTGGGAGGAATTGCTGACTTCCATGGGAGACTGCATTGTACATACTCAAATATGAGGTATATTTGCTTCGGGGTCTATTCTAACCCAATGACCCTCTAGAGACCCCTTAGATCTCACGGCCTCAGAAGATTCATCAAGCAACCTCCGTTGAAATGTTTGGATTGCTTGTTTATCTTTTGGAGGCAATGCATCTGCAAAACAACCATATAACAACATGTGATCTTCAAGATGTTTGACCAATCAATGATCATAAAGCAAAGAATAAGAAACACAACCACTTAAACATAGAAACGAAACAAAACAGAAGGAAAATTTCTAATGCGATTGCAGGTTTGCAAATACTAGTACAGTTATGACTCGTAGGGTATCCCATGAGTCATACACTAGCCTCGTAGTATCAGGATTTCTTTAAAAAATGCAGTCTAAACTCAGATACAAGGGCTAGTAATGACTTGTAGGCTCCGGTTGTCCTCGTACCTATTTCCAGAGACATTTTTAAGAATTCAGTCAGGATTACGAGACCCTCACTACAAGTCATAACGGGTATTACGAGTTGTATGTGGGTCTCATATGAGAAATATGAAGAAACCAAAGGTAACTAATGCTTGCTATGAGGGCCCACTACGACTCATAAGGGAGCCTATGAGCCATAGAAAAGCCTCATAACAGAAAACGTAAGACACCAGTAGTGTCTAACCTTTTCCCACAATAAGCTCAAACAAGATAAATAAACTTAGGAATTGGCAATTAAAAGAGCAACACGATATATTTGACACATAGATAGTCTCAAAATGACATCAAAAAGTTACAGCAATCATTATTTGTAAGAATCGAAGTCAGTTCCTTATTACATCGATCAAAACCAAGGGCAATTTCATATCCAACTAACACTTTGATCAACAAAACATTCCATTGAAATGCAAGGGCAATTCAAACACTTTCAATCAAGTCCAATATGTTATAGTATATAAAACACACCCATACCTCCTAAGTTCTAATTCCGAGACAATCCTCACAATGATCGGGCAACAATTAAACATTACCTTCTATGGACCAACAATTTTCACAATTATAATACCCACTCAAGGATTTTAATCAAGGTTTGATTCAAAGAAAAATATTTTAAAGCATACAAACCCTAGGTTTCATGTCCAGGTCTCCACATCACCATATGGGTATGAGTATTCATGGTTAAAATAAGTATATGATCATACCAAGAATGAATACACTACAATAGTACAATAAATTTAACCATGAAACGTACCAATTGATAGAATAAATTAACTAAGGCAAAAGAGATCAAAACCAAGCCAAAACCCTTGAAAGTAGTAATCTCACATGAATTCTTGCCGAAAAATGACGTGGATAGCCAGGATTTTAGTTGAAAAAAGTAAATGGAGGAAAGGAATAGGGGATTTTCATTGATATTAGGGTTGGGGAAATGGAAATTTTGGGTCAAATTTTATTTTGACCCCTTTTAATTAAAACCGGGTCAACATTTTAAAAACTGTAGATCGAGTCTACGAGACCCCGACTATGAGTCGTAGGGTGTCCTATGATTCATAAGTCCTGGTTTCATAGCAAACTCAACACTTGTGAAAATTTAAAATGCATACCTTGGCAGTATGAACCCCACTTTCGACTTGTAAGAGACCCTACGAATCGTAAGGTTGGCTCGTAATGTGTGTGCTAAATTCTGATACTCACTTTTTACCTCTACGAGGCATGACTACGAGTCATAGTGGTGACTACGGCTTGTAGGCCTGCTAATAGAAGTTGCTCCAAGTGTCATTTTCTCACTTCTTCAGTTCTTCAATTTCCACCTGCAAACCAAGTCTCAAAAGCACCACAATCTTCAAAATATTACAGCTACATCAATGTCTTCCAACTTAAAACAAACAAACACCATACTACCTAAAATCTCAATAACTAAACACACTTAAAATAAATAAATAATTATCAAAAATGCTTGGGTTGCCTCCCAAGAAGTGCCTTGTTTAATGTCGTGGTTTGACTTTGTCATAATCCTTCATCAACAATCATCAAAGGTCCACATTTCACTCTTAAACTTGTTTGGGTGTTTCATGGATTGATGGATATCAAACACGACCTCTGCATCATTTTCCCTAAACCAAAGTTGACCCAAATCCATAACCACTAGAGTTCTTCCAGTAGCCAGAAATGCTCTTCCCAAAATAATTGGCACCTCAAAATCAACCTCACAATCAAGGATCACAAAATTTGTAGAAAAGATGAATTTATCGACTTTAATGAGCGCATCAAGAAGAATTCCCTCTGGCTTTTTGATGGTTATATCTGCCATGAGCAATCATATTCTCATTGGGTAAGGAGTACGAAGACCAAGCCTTTTGAATACAGCAAGAGTCATTAGATTGATGCTCGCTTCTAGGTCACACAATGCTCTTACAAACTCAGCATCACCAATGGTGCAAGGGATGGTGAATGCACCGGGGTCTTCTCATTTTTGAGCAAGGCATTTTGTCATGATTGCACTACATTGTTGGAGTTCTTGTGAGAACTCTTGGCTCAAAGTGCATTTCTTTGTCACTAAATACTTCATGTACTTGGCATACCCGGACATCTTCTCCAAAGCTTCTAGAAGTAGAATATTAATGGATAGTTGCTTCAACATCGAGAGAAAGTGTTTGAATTTACCCTCCTCTTCCTTTTTCTTAAGCCTTTGTGGGAAAGGAGGAGGAGGAGGTTTTGGAATTTATTTCAATTTTTCGTGCTCCCTTACCTTTTTTCTTTACATCCTAGCAATCTCCGAGCCTTCTCCCTCAACCACAACTTCACCACTAAGAACCTTCTCATCATCTTCATCCATAATTACAGGCATAGGGGGGATCTATGGTGCTTTTTCCACTTTAAATCTTGACTACCATGCAATGCCCTTCATTTTTAGGATTTTGAACCGTATTGCTTAGTAAGGTGCCCTTTTGGCATTGGTTTAATTGCAAAGAAACTTGCCCAAATTGTAGTTCTAGTTGTTTGATCGCCACCAAGTGAGACTCTATTTTTTGGTTAATAGTTGGGATATCTGCTTTCATTCCCTTTAAATTCTCACCTTGGTGGTCGTCCCTCTTCAACAACTTGTCAAACATCTCTTCAAGCCTCGAGTGATTGGAACAGCATCACAGTTATAGAGCGGTACCTAAGGATCATTCCAATAAATATCTCTTCTACCTTATTCTGCATCCGACATCCTCTCTCCTTCATAGTACCCACCTCGGTTATCTCTATAAGCACCATCACGGTTGTAGTTTTGACCTTGATTTCTAAAACATTGCCTCGAATAGTTTAAAGTGGACCCTTGAGGATTATTCCAAAAACCCATAGCTAGAATACTCACAAAACAAGCATCTTTATCAAAGAATGGATCTTCATAGATGGGAGCCTTAGGAGGTTGGTGAGTGACCACTTTGACACTTGCTTGGTTTTGCTTCAAAACCAAGTCCATGCTTGTGCGAAGTTGAGCAAGTTGCTCCATAATCTCTTCATTGACCTTTGCTTGCTCATTGTTGGTGTTGACCATACAAGAAGTCTTCATTGCACCTCGCTCTCATTGACCCTATGCTCTATTGGTTTTAACCATTTGCTTCATCCTTACGGCTATCAATGTAAAAGATTGGTCAAGAAACATACCTCCCATGATTATATCAGTGCAAGCTTGACTATTCTAATCAAGTACCCAATAGAAAATATCAACCAAGTCATTATCAACAATCTTTTGATCGGGGACCATCCTCAAATATTTGGTAAATATCTCCTATGTTATGCTAATAGAGTCACCCAACAATTGCTCAATGTTTTTAATTTAATCATTGAGCTTCAACTTTTTAGATCTTAGGAAATATCTTTTAAGAAACATTCTCTGAAGCTCTACCCAACTTGTTATGGTACCCGCAGAAAGCTCAGACAACCACATTGTTGCATTCCCAGTTAGTGGTAATGGAAACACTCTTAAACCAATGACATCAAGATAAAAATTTTGTGTCCCTATCACACTCTTGCAAACAAATGCCACATTATGGAGATGATGGTGGGGATCCTCTGAAGGTAGCCCTATGAATAATCCACTATTTTGGAACATTTGAAGTGATCCACTTGATATCAAGAACTTAGTGTCTACCGGTAATAGAGGCAACACTATAGCACCAGTAATATCCATGGCCATAGGGTTCAAACAATATTGGTTCCATCCATAAGAAATTTCATTGAAGTCCCTAATATGTGGCCTGTTATCCCTCGATGGTGGATTTTCCTCTCTTCCCATATCCTCATTCATATTCATATCCTCCTCAACCACAATATCCTTATTCACTTGAGCTATTCTTCTAAAGAGTCGATGGATCTCCAAATTGATCGAAGCTAAGGGATTGTCTTGGCTCCTTATGTTGGGCATACAACCTAGTAACCCTATAATTAAAGTAAAGCAACAAAAACAACACAAAAGTAAAATACAAGAGAGTTTAGAAATTAACACTAGAACTAACTAATAGGGAAATCATGTCAAATAATCGTATTCCCCAGCAACGCTACCATAATTTCTGACTAATGTTCAAGCTCCAATAAAAAAGTGGTCGATGTCAGCAATTAATCTAACCAAAAGCTAGGATTGAATCCATAGGAAATACATGGTTTGACTATAAGATTTCACTATCAATCATTTCTACTATCTATAACTAAAATCACTAAATGGGGGGGTTTGTGATTCAAGAACAAAGTAAAATAAACTCTAGACTACGATGAAGAAAAACACTCAATTTTAGGGATAACTTGGAAATTGTGTTCCCCATGGTTCATTGACTCGATTAACCTAGATAACATAACTACAATTAGAGATTCGCACGCAGGATGGTACATTAGGTTCTTTCATCCCTCTTGTGAAAGTAAAGGTCAAATTTCACCATGGCACTTGGTCAGCAACCATAGCGCGCCAACTAACCGTTAGCTATTGTCCTAGTAAGTCTCTCCTTGGCCAGGTTTGGTTGATTAGATGAGAACACATCAATCGAATCTTATCATCTATTTCTCTTTTCCTATTCCTCACTACCTTAGTTGGGATCGTGATAGTAGGCGGAGTTTGATATTGGCCACCACCAAATAACAATCATAACAAAGAGAAATATATGATACATACAAAACCCCAATCATATAAATGCACTAACCTAGGTCATCTCAAGTCAAATACCCAACAATCAAAATAAAGGGAAATAAATAATACATGTAAAACCCCAATCATAGAAATGCAATAAATATAGGTTATCTCAAGTCAACCACCCATGGTTCCCATAATCCTGAGTTGTGGGTGCTTAGCTACTCATGGCTAAGGCAAAACCAACAAAAATTTAAATGTAAGACATGATTGAGAATTTTCCCGAAAGCAATGAAGGTTGAAGACACCACCAATTGCAAACCAAAAGCTTGACAAATTTATAATAAGCATAAAGCAAGATTTGCAATCCCCAAAATTGGGTTTTCCAAGAGATAATGATAAGCTAAGCTAAAACCCTAAAAGTTATCTTAAGAGTATCTTCAAAGATGATATTTTCTTCTAAATGTCGAATCTTCTTCAATAAAACCCTAACTTAAACTATTTATAGTGTTTAAAAAATAACCCTAAAAATTATATAAAAAAGACAGCTGGCAGATGGTACGCCTTATAAGCATGACTACAAGGGTGAGCTACAAGTCGTAATTGGGGTCTCGTATCAGGTTCTTGGCATCTTGGACTCAACTGGTATGACCCACTAGTATGAGTCGTAGCTTGGAACAATTAATGTAATTATGCTATAATATTTACTCTTGAATGTTTTATGATTACCCAAGACTTTCCTTAGTCCCGTTTCCCTTGTTTATGTCTCTTGTTGTTGATGTTTTGTTTCCACGACCAAGGATGTATGTTTGATATGCTAAGAGGCTTGTTTGGGGTTCCTGTGGGTTCCCCATTTGTCGTGTCATATCTAGGTCCTAGGCTTGGGTCGTGACAAACTTGGTATCAGAGTACTAGGTTGTTAATGGTCCTCGGAATCTAACATACCATATCGATTAGAGTCTTGTTTATGCTTGTAAATTGCAACATAACTATGAGTAAGAGACTATAAGGTGTTTTAGGAAATGCTTCCCTTCTTCATGATCCATGTCGTGCTTTAGGAGTAAGGTAAGGCTTTTCCTCTAATGAATGTTCTTTGCTATTCTAGATTATGAATACCGTACTCTCGAGGAGCAACCAACCCCTCCCGCTCCTCAAGCTCCTTATGATAGGGGAGTCGCTCATGAAGAGTTTCGCGATGCTATTACCATGTTGGCCCATGCCATAAGTAATCAAATCAACCAAGGGATCCAAGCCCCTCATGGTCCTACTTCTACCTCAAGGGCGAGGGATTTTACTAGAATGAACCCACCGGAGTTCCATGGGTCTAAGGTAGATGAGGATCCATAAGAATTCATTGGTGAGGTGTATAAGGTATTGTCTATTATAGGGGTTAACTCGGAGGAGAAAGTGGAGTTTGCAGCCTACCAACTCAAAGGGGTGGCTCAAATATGATTCATTTAATGAAACATGGAGAAGGAGAATGGTGATGTTATCATATGGCAAGAGTTCAAAATGGCATTTCTCAACTGATTCTTTCCCATTAGGCTAAGAGGAGGCAAAAATGATGGAATTGATGAATCTAAAGCAACAGTTTATGAGTATGAGGGAGTATTCCCTCAAGTTCAACCAATTCTCCAAGTATGCCCCATAATTGGTTACCGAGCCAAGGTCTAGGATGAACAAATTTATGTCGGGTGTGTCTGGCTTGGTGAATGAGGAGTGTTGCACCATCATGCTCATAGGTGATATAGATTTATCTCACCATATTACTTATGCGGAACAGGTAGAGGGAGAAAAATTGAGAAAGAGAAGAAGTGGTGAGGCCAAGATGGTCCATTTCGAAAGTGGATTTAAAAATCCCAAGGGTGAATGGTTTCCTCAAGGTCACAAGCTCCAATGCCAAGGGTCTTCTAATACTCCTAATAGGAGGTTTGCTAATGATAATCAAGGATTCCTAGGTGGTAGTGGTAGGATACCAAATCCTAAGTGCCCAAGGTATGAATAAAATCATAGTGGTCCATGTTCGAAGAACTCTAATGCTTGCTTTGGTTATGGTGAAGTGGGTCATAAGGTGATTGATTGTCCACGTGCATAAAACAAGGGTAGAGATGGTCATCAACAAGGCCAAGGTGCAAATATGGGTCCAAAGGGAAGAGGAGGCCAACAAGGAGGGTGCTCCAAGGTAAAATAGGTTTTATGCTCTACAAGAGAGACAAGGGGTAGATGAGGTGTTCGATGTCATCACCGGTATGTTAAAGATTTTTTATTTTGATGTGTATGCTTTGATAGACCCGGATGCCACTCTTTGTTTTATTACTCCTTTTGTTGCCAAAAAGCTTCATGTTAGCCCCCAATTATTGTGTGAACCTATGAAGTGTCTACCCTCATTGAGGAGTCTATTGTTGCTAGAAGAGTCTATAGAAATTTTCCCATATTCATATTGCATAAAATATTTCCTTGTGATTTATTGAGTTAGATTTGGTGGATTTTGATGTCATTCTTTAGATGGATTGGTTGCATGCATATTATGTTTCTATTAATTATAGAACCCGTAGGATCAAATTCTAATTCTCTAATGAGCCCGTCCTTGAGTGGGAGAGTTATGATTTAGTGGTCAAGAGTAGATTCAATTCATGCATTAAAGCCCAAAAGTTGATTTCTAAAGGGTTTCTCTATCATCTGTTGAGGGTTAGGGATATTGAGTCTGAAGTCCTTCCTATAGTGTCGGTTTTGATGGTTAATGAGTTCCTTGATGTCTTTCCTGATGAGCTTTCCGATGTTCCTCCCAAAAGGAAAATAGATTTTGGTATAGACCTCCTTCCTGATACTCAACCTATTTCTATTCCCCCTTACCATATGGCCCCAGTGGAGTTAAAGGAGTTGAAGGAGCAATTGAGGGATTTGTTAGAGAAGGGATTTATAAGGCCTAGTCAATCACCTTAGGGTACACTGGTTTTGTTTGTGAAGAAGAAGGATGGTACTTTTAGAATGTGCATTGATTACCGACAACTTAATAGGGTTACCATAAAGAATAAGTACCCTCTACAAAGGATTGACGATCTTTTTGACTAACTTCAAGGGGCTAGTCACTTCTCTAAGTTTGATCTTTGGTTCGGGTATTACCAAGTGAAAGTGAGGAAGTGTGGCATTCCCAAGACAACTTTCTGGACTAGTTATGGGCACTATGAGTTTGTGGTTATGTCCTTTGGGTTGACCAATGCACTAGCTATCTTCAAAGATCTTATGAATAGGGTCTTTAAATCCTACCTTGATTTATTTGTGTTGGTATTTATTGAGGATATCTTGATCTATTCCCATAGTGAGGAGGAGCATATGGATCACTTGAGGGTGGTGTTGTAAATCTTAAGGGAGAAGAAGTTATATGCTACGTATGAGAAATGTGGGTTTTGGTTGAAAGTGGTTTCTTTTCTAGGTTATGTGGTGTCGAGGGATGGCATTAAGATAGATCCTAATAAAATTGATGTGATTAGAAATTGGCCTGGACCTTTGAATCCATCACAAATTAGAAGTTTCATGGGCTTAGCGGGTTAATAGTGGAGTTTTGTGAATGGGTTCTCTTCTATTTCTTCTCCTATGACTAAGTTAACCTAAAAGAAGGCAAAATTTGTGTGGACTAATAAGTGTGAAAAGAGTTTTCAAACTTTGAAAGATAAGCTTATCTCCGTTCCTATCTTATCTCTACCGAAAGGGTTAGAAGGGTTTGTTGTATATTGTGATGTGTCAAGAATTAGTTTGGGGTGTGTTTTGGTGCAAATTGGTATGGTGATAGCATATGCCTCTGGACATCTTAAGGTGCATGAGAAGAATTATCCTACCCATGATCTTGAATTGGCGGCCATGGTATTTGCTTTGAACATTTGGCGTCATTACTTGTATTGTGTTCATGTTGATGTGTTTACTGATCATAAGAGTCTCCATGAAACGACCCTAAAAAGTGCCCGAAAATATGCCTTGGAAATGTCCATAATCAAAATTTCCATAACTCTCAAAATATGTGCATGATATCAAAAATCTGACTTAATATTCTTGTTCAGGGGGCAAAATCGAGTGAGAAATGGGTATATCCCAAATTTTAGAGGACACATAGCGAAAAAAGAATTTCATAAATTTTAAAATTCTAGTGACGGTCTGCGTTGGTACCACGATTGGCTGCCGTCACAGACCAGTGTTAATTTTTGCTAGTTTTGTTATTTCAGTCCAAGGCCTTTGGATCTTGGGCATAAGTCTTTCCATACGTAAAAAAACCTATACTTAGTCATATTTCACCATCACATTATACAAGATATTCCCCAATACTCTCTCAAATACTTGGACAAATATTTCACTCAAAGTCAAGGGTCCAAACTCCTTTTTGGAATCAAGAAATTCAATCAAGCTTCACGTTCTCATCTCAATCTTTATCAAGGAATTCTCCAAAGTTGAGGTATATTGGTTTCAACCATTGGGTCCTTTCACCCATGGCGCCCAAGCTTCCTTTTTACATAAATTTCATGTTTCTAAGTTGATTTACTTATGGGTCTTACTTATTATGAATTTGACTATGAACTATGTTAGGGGTTTCATAAAAGTGTGACTATTTAAGAATGTTTTAAGTTATGAAACTATGATCTATCTTGAGATTTGATAAAGGGTTTTGATGTATATTGTATGAGGGTATTACCAAGTGTTAGTAGGTTGATTTATTTCAAGTTTGTTTTGCATGATATCACTCTTGAATTGCATGATTTTATACTAGCATTACACACCTGCCAAGTGTTTGATAAAATGTCTAGTTTTAGATTCGTGAGCTATTGATGATCTATTATGTGACCTATGATTTGAAAGAATTTATGATGATGAAAGGAATATTTATAAGAGTCGTTTCCATGAAAAGTACATATAGTATTGTAAATTGACCAATAACCTAGTTGAGAAGGTGATGCCTCAATCACCATAGGTGGTAGGGTGAGACAACCACTAACCAATTGAGGGGTTGATACCTCAATCACCATGAGTGGTAGGGTGATGCAAACACCAACCAATTAAGAGGTTGATAACTCAATCACTGTGGATGGTAGGGTGATACAACCAACAACCAATTGAGGGGTTGATACCTCAATCACCATGGGTGGTAGGGTGATACAGCCACAACCAATTAAGAGGTTGATACCTCAATCACCATGGGTGGTAGGGAGATACAACTACCAATCAATTGAGGGGTTGATACCTCAATCACCATGGGTGGTAGGGTGATACAGCCACAACCAATTAAGAGGTTGATACCTCAATCACCATGGGTGGTAGGGTGATACAACTACCAATCAATTGAGGGGTTGATACCTCAATCACCATGGATGGTAGGGTGTGAAAATCTATCATAATGTTGATCTTTTCTTACATATGTAATACGTCCGATAGAAGCATGTTTTACTTCAATAATCATTCATACATGTCATATTGCTATTAGGCTATCCATTGCTTATAATATTGTAATTTTCCTATATTGCCTATCTCTTGTTGCATTGCATCCTACATACTTAGTACATTCAAACATAATAATGCATACTTTATGCCTACATAATGTTACCATATAGGGACCAGAAGCCCACTTGATCCTCCTCCTCTATGTGGCTAGTACTAATCCTCATCTTCGAGGATGATATCTTTTGTTCTTATGTTATGCAAAGACTCTCTTTCTTTTATTGTATACTTTTGACTATGAGGATGAGCTCGGAAAGTTGTCTTGCCCCCCGCTAAATTCTAAGTTTAGATATGTTATTGGACAAGTTATGTATTATGTTTGAGCATGGACTCTTTTGATGGTTTGTGTTATGAAAGACTTCTATTAGTCCCTTTGCCCTTATTTCTACTCTCTTGTTGTTGTTTCATTTCTTCCGAGATCAAGGGTGTGTAATGATATGTTTAGACGCTTGATTGGGGTCCCATTGGATTCCCTTTGCCATATTACATCTAGGCTCTAGGCTTGGGTTATCACACTCTAATATGTGTTCACCCAAATAGATCTTCAATTAAGACAAAGAAGGTGGTTAGAGCTTCTTAAAGATTATGATATAAATGTGCATTATCACCCCGACAAAGCTAGTGATGTGGCTGATACTCTAAGTAGGGTGTCCATGGGTAGCCTAGCTCAAGCTAATGATGGTGGCAAAGAGGTGGCTAGAGAGGTCCATCAGTTGGCTAGATTGGAGGTTAGGTTGGAAGGAGTTGATAATGGTGGTGTAGTGGTTGTTGATGGTTCTAAGTCTTCTTTGATTGAGGTGGTAAAGGCAAAATAATATCTTGACCCCGCCTTGCTAGAGTTGAAGGCCTTGGTGAGAGATGGTTAAGTAGAGGTTTTATCCCAAGGGGGAGATGGTGCCCTTAGGTACCAAGGTAGATTGTGTATGCCTAGTGTTGATGACTAGAGAAAGAAAATTTTAAATGAAGCTCATAATTCTTCCTATTACATTCACCCCAGTTCTACTAAGACGTGTAGAGATTTGAGGGAAGTGTATTGGCGGGGTGGTATGAAGAGAGATATTGCCAAGTTCATATTCGAATGTCACAATTGCAAACAAGTGAAAGTCAAACATCAAAGGCCGGCAGAGTGGCCTAGACCAAGATATAGAGAATCTTACTTGGAAGTGGGAGGAAATCAGCATGGATTTTGGGGTTGGGTTGCCTAAGACTAGAAAACATTTTGATTCTATTTGGATTGTGGTTGATAGAATGACAAAGTTTGCTCATTTCTTGCCAATCAAAACTACTTATGGTACCGAAGATTATGCCAAATTGTATATTAATAAGTTGGTTAGATTTCATGGGGTGCCTTTGTCTATCATTTTTTATCGTGGTGCTAAATTCACTTCTCACTTTTTGAGATCTTTTTAAAAAGGTCTTGGTACCAAGGTAAACTTAGCACTGCCTTTCACCTTCAAACGGATGGCCAAGCCGAGAGAACTATCCAAATCTTTGAGGATATGCTTAGAGCTTGTGTTTTTGACTTTAAGGGTAGTTGGGATGAACATCTTCCACTCATTGAATTTGCTTACAAGAATAGCTACCACTCAAGCATTGGTATGACTCCTTTTGAAGCTCATTATGGTAGGCATTGTAGTCACCGGTTAGGTGGTTTGAAATGGGAGAGATGGCTTTACTAGGTCCGGATTTGGTCATGGAAGCCTTGGAGAAGGTGAAGTTGATAAGGGAGAGATTGAAAACTGCCCAAAGTAGACAAAAGTCATATTCTGATGTGAGAAGGAGAGATCTTGAATTTAGGGTTAGTGATTGTGTTTACTTAAAAGTCTCACCCATGAAGGGTGTAATCTTATTTGGCAAGAAGGGTAAATTGAGCCCAAGATTTGTGGGTCTTTATAGAGTGTTGAAGAGGATTGGTAAGGTGGCCTATATGTTTGAGTTGCCCATGGATATGAATATGGTTCATTCGGTCTCCTATGTATCTATGTTGAGAAAGTGTGTGAGTAACCCTAGTGCTATAGTGCCTTTGGATATTGTGGGTGTGGTAGAAGATCATTTGACTTATGAGGAGGTCCCAGAAGAAATATTTGATAGACAAGTGAAGAGGTTGAGAAACAAGGATGTAGCTTCTGTCAAGGTCATTTAAAGAAACCAACAAGTAGAAAGTGTCACATGGGAAGTCGAGGCAGACATGCAAGAGCATTACCCATATCTCTTCCACTCTACTCATGCCAGAGGTATTAATTTAAGTTCCCCTATATGATTTCAAGTCATAATTTTCATCCCTATGTCATTTGCATGCATTCATGTTTATATTGACAAGTTTATGGTGATTTTGACATTCATGTTGAAGTTTTTAAAATAATGTTTACATGCAGTTATTGCATTCATGTCGAGCTAAAATCTTCATGATTACTTTTCTTATGCATGTTTCTTTGACATTAGGGGACGAATGTTCCCAAGGCAGAGATATTGAAACGCCCCAAAAATGCCTCGAGAATGTGCTTTGGAAATGCCCATAATCGTACTTTATATATATCTCAAAATTCATATATGATATCAAAAATTCAACCTCATATTCTTAATCAAGGGGCAAAATTGAGTGCAAAATGGGTATAACCTCGATTTTAGAAGACCCATAGCATAAATTGATTTTTGCACAATTTTTGGGGACAAAAGTTTTCCACAATGGCTCCACGATGCGAACCTGTCACGGAGCAGTGTTATGACTTCCTTATTTTACATGTTTCGGCCTAAGTCATTGGGCTCTTGGCCCTATGCCTATATATGTGTTAAAACACCTATGCTTGGCCATTGTTTTCAACTCTATATCACTCAAAACACTCCCAAAACCCTCTCTAACACTTAACCAAATATTTCATCCAAATGCAAGTGTCCCAAGATTAAGTCCAGATCTCAAGAACTTCATTCAAGCTTCAAGTTCTCATTCAAAT
>DF358893.1:0-14934 GCA_000787875.1 Solanum virginianum | reverse complement strand
AACCTTTCCAAATCTTAAGGATTGCAATCAAGCTTCAAGTCTCCATCTCCAATCTTCATCAAGTTCATCTCCAAAGTTAAGGTATATGGGTTTATTTCATAGGTTCCTTTCACCCATGATGTCCAAGCTTCCTTTTCCTCAAATTGCATGATTTAAAGTTGATTTACTCAAGGGTCTTATATATTATGAAAATCATTGCACACTATATTGGGATTTATGAAATTATGACTATTTTACCATATTTTGGGCTATGAATCTAAGATCTATTGTAAGATTTGATGAAGAGTTTTGATGTATATTGCTTGAGTCAAGAAGTGGTGGTCAAGGAATCTAAGATCTATTGTAAGATTTGATGAAGAGTTTTGATGTATATTGCTTGAGGATGTTACCAAGTATCTATTCAAGGTTTTACATTAACTTTTCTAGCATGTTTTTACTCTTCAATTACATGGTTTTATACTAGCACTACACACCTTCTAAGTGTTTGATAAAATGTCCTAAATACTTAGTACATTTAAACATACTAACGTATACTCTATGCCTATATGATGTCACAATGTAGGAACCAGATTCCCACTTGAGCATCCCCTTCCATGTTGCTAGTATGACTTCGCTAAGCTTGCTGCTGAGTCCTCTATTTTGGGGACATTACTATGATCTCTTGCTATGTATTAAGATTTTCTCTCTTTAATTTATGTATTGACTATTAGGATGAGCCCAGTTGCTTTGTCTTGGCCCCCGCTCTTATCTTATATAGTAGAGATGTTGTTGGACATATTATGTATCTGTGTTATGAGCTTTGACTCTTTTTGACTCTTGATATTAATGTTATGAAGTTTCCTTTTAGTTTCATTTATCTCGATTTACTACTTTTTGTTATATTTTATTGCATCCGTGACCAAGGATATGTAATGACATGCTAAAAGGCTTGCATAGGATCCCTTCAGGTTCCCCATACACCGCAGCACGACTAGGCCCTAGGCTTGGGTCATGACAAAGTTGGTATCAGAGCACTAGGTTATTAGATCCTCGGAGTCCAACACATCGCATTGAATAGAGTCTTATTCATGCTTGTGTTATGCACCACAACTATGAGTAGGAGGCTATGAGATATTTTAGGAATTCATTCCCTTCTTTATGTTCTAAGTCATGCTATAGAGTTGATGTAAGCTTTCCTTTCCTAATGTTTATTTTTTGCTATGCTAGATTATGTCTAACATGAGAGGGAGACTAGCCTGCACACTTGAGGAGCAACCGGCCAATGGAGAGCTTAGGGATGCTCTCACCTTGCTTGCATAAGTGGTGGCTAATCACGCCACTCAAGGGGCCCAAGCCCCCATGCTCCTATGGGTCAAAGGTAGATGAGGACCCTCAAGAGTTCATTGATGAGGTATACAAGATATTGGCTATCATAGGTGTGAGACTAAAAGTAAAGGCGGAGTCAACGGCCTACTAACTCAAAGGGGTAGCACAAATATGGTACAACCAATGAAAAGAAAAGAAGCGAGTCAACTATGTAGTGCTTTGGGAAGAGTTCAAACTAGTTTTCCTTAATCACTTCTTCCTTTTTTAGCTTAGGGAAGCTAAATTAGTGGAATTTATGAATTTGAAATAAGGGTCAATTGGTGTGAGAGTATATGCCCTCAAGTTCAACCAACTTTCAAACCAACTTTCAAAATTTGCTCCTTACTTGGTTGCCGACCCAAGGCCAAGAATAAACAAGTTCATGATGGGGTGTCCGACTTAGTGAGTGAAGAATGTCGGTCCGCTATGTTGATTGGTGATATGGACTTGTCCTGTTTGATGACCTAGGTTGAACAAATGGAAGAGTAGAAATTGAGTAAGAGAAGGGGTCATGAGGCCAAGAGGGCCTGTTTTAAGGGTAAGTTTAAAAAGGGTGGTCGGTTCCATAAAGGCCAAGGATCTTCTCATGCATTTCAAAGGAGGGTTGTCAATGACTATCCAAGGGCCCAAGGTGTTTGTGTTTTGGTTCCTAATGAGGTGTGTCCTATATGTGGAAGGGGTCATAAGGGCCCAAGTTTGAGAAATACTAATGCATTCTTTGGTTGTGGGGAGGTGGGTCACAAAAAGGTGGATTTCCCTCAAAATCATAACAAGGGAAAGGAGGTTCATCCATAAGGTGCTAATATGATTCCTTTGGGAAGAGATAGCTAACAATATGGTGCCCCAAGGCACAATTAGTTTTATGCTTTGCGTGGGAGGCAAGGGGTTGATAATGTCTCCGATGTTATTATCGGTATGTTAAAAATCTTTGATTTTGATATGTATGGATTGATTGATCTGAGGGCCACTCTTTCTTTTGTTAGCCCTTTATTGCTAAAATGTCCCATGTTGACCTTGAGTTATTGAATGAGTCATATGAAGTGTCTACTCCTATTGGTGCATCTATTATTACTAGTAAAGTATATAGAAGTTGTCCTATTTGCATCTTGCATAAAATCTTACCTTGTGATCTTGTTGAATTGGATATGGTTGACTTTGATGTTACTCTTGGGATAGATTGGTTGTATGTATACTATGCTTCTATTGATTGTAAAACCCGTAGGGTCAAATTCCAATTCCCAAATGAACCCATCCTTGAGTGGGAGAGTCAAGAAGTGGTGGTCAAGGGTAGGTTTATCTCTTGCATTAAAGCCCGTAAGTTGATCTCCAATGGGTGTCTTTACCACCTTGTGTGGGTTAGGGATATGGAGTCTAAGGTTCTTCCCCTAGAATTGGTTCTGGTTGTAAATGAGTTTCCTAATGTCTTCCCAAATGACCTTCCCGGTGTTCCTCCCAAAAGGGAAATAGATTTTGGCATAGACCTCCTCCCCGATATTCAACCTATTTCTATTTCACCTTACCGTATAGCCCCGGTGGACTTAACGGAGTTGAAGGAACAATTGAGGGACTTATTGAGAAAGGATTTTATTAGGCCTAGCCAATCACCTTGGGGTGCACCAATATTGTTTGTGAAAAAGAAGAATGGATCCCTTAGGATGTGTATTGACTACCGGCAACTCAATAGGGTCACTATTAAGAATAGATATCCTCTTCTAAGGATTGATGATTTTTTTGACCAATTGCAAGGGGCTAGCCACTTCTCTAAGATTGATCTTTGTTCTGGGTATCATCAAGTGAAGGTGAGAGAGTGTGATATTCCCAAGATGGCCTTCCGAACTAGGATGGGCATTATGAGTTTGTTGTGATGTCTTTTGGGTTGACCAATCCACCGACCATCTTCATGGACTTTATTAATAGGGTCTTTAAACCCTACCTTGATTCTTTTGTTATGGTATTCATTAATGATATTTTGATCTATTCCTCGATGTGATTAGAAATTGGCCTAGACCATTGACCCCGTCTGATATTAGGAGTTTATTAGGTTTAGCAGGCTATTATTGGAGGTTTGTGAATGGGTTCTGTTCTATTGCTTCCCCTATGACAAAATTTACTTAAAAGAAGGCTAAGTTTGTGCAGACCGATCAATGTGAGACGAGCTTCCAAACCTTGAAAGATAAGCTTGTGTCCGCTTCTATAATGTCACTACTGGATGGGCTTGAGGGATTTGTGGTGTATTGTGATGCTTCTAGAGTTGGTTTGGGTTGTGTGCTAATGCAAAATGGTAAAGTGATAGCCTATGCTTCTAGGCAACTCCAAGTGCATGAAAAAAAACCCTACTCATGATCTTGAATTGGCCACCGTAGTATTTGCTTTGAAAATTCTATGACATTATTTGTATGGGGTGCATGTTGACGTGTTCACCAATCATAAGAGCCTATAATATGTCTTCACTCAAAAAGATCTCAACTTGAGACAAAGAAGGTGGCTAGAACTTCTCAAGGGCCATGATATAAGTATGCATTACCATCCCGGTAAGGCAAATGTAATGGCAGAAACCTTGAATAGGGTGTCTATGGGTATTGAGAGGAACTCTTAAGAGAGAGTTTGAATATAATTCTAAGTGTGAGAATGAATTTGAATGAGAGAAGAAGAGTATAGGTCATTTCAATGCCTTAGCATAGCATAGAAAATCATAAAAGACCTTAAGGAGTAGCCAAAATTACAAGAATGCCATTAATGAAATGGAATAAAAAATATTATTGGGGGTCCTGTACAAGGGTCAACAGTCCGTACAAAGGCACACGGACCATATGCCCCTTCGTGAAGCCAAACTTAGTAAATATTTCACTGATGAAGTTTCGAGACGGTGATTCTATACTTAGAAAATTTTCACATGAATACCTATACGGAGGGCCTCATGGTACATGAAGAGGTAAATGATCTGTGAGAGGTTCATATGGTCCAAGCCTTCACAAAAGATTTGGTTTTCAAGGCCAAGGCCACCCATACAAGTCACCACACTGACCATAAAGTGCCTCACGGACCGTATGGGGTTTATGTGGTGTTTTTTTGGTCTTAAACGCCAAGTAAAGGTCAACACTTGATACACAAGGCCAAGGGTCACCTCAAGGCTCCTCCATACGGCCCGTGGTGAGTCACACGGCCCTCGAAGGTGCCTATAAGGTGTCACCTTGGTCAAAAACTTTTCGATATCAATTTTCAAGCACCATTAAGGTCATACCAAGTTAGGGTCCTTACATAAGGGACGTGGGGCTTTGGACTCAAGATATAGGGATGATATAGGGAAGAGGATTTGCATGAATTACATAACAAATAAAGTGTAAGGAGTGGGTAAGTATGGAACACTATGGGGATGTTTTAGCGATTTGGGACTTCCGTCTCATCATCAACATACGAGAAGTATAGGAGGGAAAAAGGGGCATAAGGGATGTCTTCCATAATTACTTAAGCATAATAAGATTCAAGCTCATAACATACATTCGTGTATCCAAAAACACCTCTAATATAAATAGAACGGGGGCTAAGACATCTCCCGGGCTCACCCTCAAAAGATAAATATCCAAAAATAAACAAGTCTCAACTATAGCATGAAGGTAAAGTTGATATTGTCCCTGGGGTAGAGGACTTACCAATAGCAATCTTTAAATGATCCAACTAGCCATGTAGAGGAGGATGGATAGGAGCTCTGGTCGCTATATGGTTAGATCATATAGGCAAAGAGTATGAATTAGTATATGAAATATACTAAGTATACCAAGTGCAATGCGACAAGAAAATATAATCCATAATTAAACAATATACATATTTATAGTGAATGGATATAAGCTCAATATGACATGAATGATCAATGTTTTAGCCAAAACGTGCATGAGGATAACCAAATCATATCACACTTAGATGGAACGGGACCATAATCGATAACTAAGACCAAGCAAGCTACTACTTGAAATCCTGGTGTTCACTCCACACCAAATAAAGGAGTGGTCTACTTTTCCAAGGTAAACCAAACACATACCTAATGGTAACCTCCCTTTTTGGGATATGTGTTTCACAAATACCTTACGAAAACAACACTCTTTGTGGTTGCCTTACGGGAAATCCCCCTTTTTGGTAAATTTACCAGGTAAGAGCCTTATGCAAACACCACCCTTTTCTAATAATAGAGGTAGAAACCTTACGAGTACCCCCACCCTTTTCAGATATTAAGTGGCATGTACCTTATGGGAACTCCCCCTTTTTGATTAGTCATGTCACAAGCAATTCACAACCTATGGTAGCAACATATTTAAGGGACAAGGCTACCTACTAAGGTCCACTCAGTGCTAGGTCACAATCCCCAATGAATGCTCAATCATACTTATAATCATAACAGACAACAAATCATGATGTCATACTATTTTCATAGAGTAGTTCATCAAAACCAAGCTTCTTAAAATCAAATAAAAGGGCTTCACATTATATTTAACATTCATAACATTTTTGTGAGCTCATAGCATTCATAATAGCCCTTCAACATTATCAATATTCATAATTCACATATCATACAATAAGACTTTCATTAACATAGAAGCTTGTCACCTAACTTTATCCAAACATGGTGGGTATGTGTACTTATACTTATAATCATGTAATTCAAGAGTATAAGACATGGGAAAAGTAAAATCAATTCATTTTGAAGTCATTCAAAAATCAAGCCACCAATTTGTAGTAAAACTCCAATTTGGGTATCATGAAATCCAACTAAAATTTATAAGTTCTTTCATAACCTTCATAGAATCAAAAAATGCATGGCATTAGTAATATAAAATCCATCACAATATGAATCCTCATTTTGTATTCAAGCATAATAAAATCATTACTTTAAGAATTCAAACTTAAATCACGTATACAATGCATGATACGATTTATCCATAAAGAATTCAACCTTAAAAATCATGAAATTTGGTAAAGGAGAAGGATTGGCTTCATAGGTGGAAGAATACCCATGAATGAAGCCCATATACCTTTAACATGAGACTTTTTTTAAGGAAAAGTGGAGGAAGACTTGAAGCTTCACTTTAGTCCTTGAGATCAAAAATAAGCTCTTAAAAAGCTTGAGATTGAATGGAAGACTTTTAGGAGGAGTTTAGAGAGGATTAGGGCTAGAAATGGCTTACAAGATTATATGAGAGTAATATAAGTCAAAATCCTAGCTTGGGAAAGTATAAATATCATCTAAGTTCAAAAATTGATGTTTGAAGTGTCCCATCAGTAAAATCGATGGTCCAAAGGTCCCATCGCCAAACCATTCGGCAGTATGCTAAATAGGACCTTTACATCGCCCTTTCTGATAGTTTTTTAAACTTTTTAGAGTGAATCAATGATCAATTAGGCGATGCACTGAATGCATTAGCGATTAAATTGACCATCGCCCTTTTTTACAGCACAAATAGGCTTCATCAATAAACTTTTGTTGGACCTCACCATCTTGGGGCCATGGAACTCTAAAGCATTCATTCTAGCAAAATCTCTTGCCCTAGAAGCCAGGGTAGGAGCCTTTAGAGAAGCAACAACTTGAGACAACGTAGTGGTTATGGCCTTAAACTCCTCATTAGTCACTTAGTTGTCATGAGAGTCTTGAGAAACTTGAGGAGCCGAAAGAGTTTGGTTCTTATTCGCATTGACTCCCCTAGGTAATGAAGCATGTCTAGGAGGCATTTTCTAAAAAGTCCAAGGACTAGCATTAGAGGATAAGAGTTTTGAAGGCACAATATAGATCATAAATGAAGTTAAGATTTCCTAAATGTACCATAGCCTCTCACCCATGGAAGTGGCACATTTCATACCTATGAAAAAGACTCTACTAGAATTAGCATGCTAAACTCCCTAGGATATATTCAAACCTTGTGCTCTAGTACAAAGTTTCTCAAGAGTTGAACCTAGGGCCTAGTCGTGACATGATAAACAAGGAATATGAAGGTGCCCCATTCAGGCCTCTTATTCTTATCATAAGTATACATAAGGTAAATAAGCATAACAGGACAAGACATAATGCAGAAAGAAAATATAAAAAAAGGGGATAATGGCTTTTGACAATGAAGCAACATTAAACTAGTGGAAAATAACTAAATCATTACTTTGTTCATACGTATAGCAACTATATCATAAGTTGATGGGACCGATAATAGACAGTATCCATCAATAGAAAGAAGTCTATTTAACTAAATACTAAACTAAGTGTCTCAGAAGGGTTACAAAACATCATTTGAAAATCAAACCAAAAACAACTAGAAGGAAAAGGGTGGAGGAGTCCCGATCTAAAGGCTCACCACAATAATAGAGCTAGTCTTGAGCACCAAATACTAGCCATGAGCTGATGGAGGAGTACCTATCCCTAAATGGTTAAATCAAGAAACAAATATGCTTTAGTATGTTTGAAAGTAATAAGTATATGACATGTAGTGCATGGATGAAATTGTAATGTCAGTATAATTAAACATAACACAACATATAAGTATACACAAGGATAATAAGATATGTTATAGGATTAAACATGCATAAGGAATGTGACACAGGCTAATGTGAGATAATGCACCTTTAAAACATGATTTAACACATATCATAGAATCCTATAAACTTGTGGGAATAGATCATAATCGACAGTAAGAGCATGTGAGCTACTACAAGGAATCCAATGAACTCTTTCCATAGGTAAAAGGCCAATATACTCCTTTCATTGAGAAAAAAGGAATTTACTTCCCAAGGTAGATATCCAAAACATTTGTATCTTTCATAATTTTAGGGCCTACATGGATCCACTAGCCTAGCCTATAAGGCTCCCATGGTGGCACATAGTTAGGGACATTGAGATTTAACTTCAAGGGATCATGCCTTATTTAAGGGGATGAATCATAATCTCAAGTTCTCTTAGTGCTAAGTCATCCTACGGAATCTTTAAACATAATTTAGAATCATAAGTAGTGATCAATAGGAGCAGCTCAAACTTAAGAGTCTTTCTTAAACATTATTTAGGGCAATAATCATCTTACATATAGCTTTGGTAAACTTTAACTTTGAAGCTCTTTATAAATACCCTATTTATCGTCATAATTCATAAGAAGCTTTCATGAAAATAGGATGGGCTTAATTGATGCATGGGATGTTCATAAATTATAAAAGTCTTAGGAAATTTCATTAGAAGGACAATCGAAATCGTCCAACCTTAGCCACACCAAAACCCATCTTAGAGTCAACATCACACTTCAAAATATATGTACATTTACTAAACAAAATAGTCATTAAACTTTAAGGACATCATATAATAGCATGGGAACCAAAAATCATCATAAGCATGTATTAAAACTTAGAAACATAAATAAAAGGTAAAAATGCATAATAAGAAACTTTACGGGTGAAAGGGTACCCATAATTCAAATCACATAGCTGAGAAACTCTAAAGAATTGGAGTGAAGCCTTAAGGAAGGAACTTGTAAAACCCTAGCCTTGTTCTTGACAGTCTTGCCTTAGAAATTTGGGATTTGAAGAATGAGAGAATGATGGGTGTCCTTAGGGCTTCAAGACTAGTATAGTTCCCCCTTTTTATCCCCCAAATGACGTAGTTTTAGAATAAAATTATGAGAAGTGACTAAACTGCCCCTCAATTAACATTGTCAAATGCATTATATGAAACTCCGTCTATGGGCCATAGAAAGTTTTATAGGCCATAGACCCTCTCGTCTGATGGCTCACGCTGAGAGTCCTGAAATATGACCTTTTCTAAATTAGGAACTGTGATTAACAGGATGGGCCATACTAATTACTACGGGTAATAATGGTCTCATGGATTCCATAAGCACTTAGCAAAATTTCCATCTTGTGACAGAACCCTTCTTACAAGACCTTATAAGAGTTGTATAATATTTTATGGGTCATCTAATAATTCATGGATTCACTTTCTGAAAACTTCAAATTTCCACATATTTGGAACCCCACTTATGAACCACTTTACAAGACATTGAAAATTCTACTGATCTAGATTGTCTTGTAAAACAGGTTTCACGACCCAAGCCTAGGGCCTAGATGTGACATGGCGAATGGGAAGTCCAGAGACAACTCAAACAAGTCTCTTAGCATATCATATACACATCCTTGGTTGCAGAAGCAAAATAGGACAATAATAAGTATCAATTATTCAAAAAGGGAAAGTAGGACTAAGGGAAGTCTTCATAATCATAAAATATGATAAGAGTCGACATCTACTTTAGAATAGAGCAGGGGCCAAGACACTTCCCCAGGCTCACCCTCATGATAATAAGTATCTAACATAAGGAACAATTCTCAACATAGCATGAATAAAGTAGATATTATCCTTGAAGTTGAGGACTCACTAAAAGCTTCCTTCAAGAACCGAGCTATCCACATGGAGGAGGAGGATCAATAGGAGCTCCAGTCCCTACATGGTAATATCATGTAGGCATAGAGTATACGTTAGTACTTGGAATGTACTAAGTTTGTCAGGTGCAATGCAAGAAGTACATAAGTCATACTGTTCAAAATGCATACATATAGGTAATGAATATAATCTCAATATGACATGTATAATCAATGCTTATAATAAAAGATGCATGTAGAACATTTAACTTGCATATATAACATACATATGTAGGAGCAGACCATAACAGACATAGAATAAGCAAGCTATTACTTGAAATCTAATACATGACACCCTCTTGGTGAGGTGACGAGGCATGACACCCCCTCAATAAAGTGATCAGACATGACATCCCCCGGCGAAGTGTAGTCTACTTGCCAAGATAACCAAACATGATAACATGATAACATGAACTATTTAGATCTAATAGCAAAGCCAATTTAGGGAAATAACTTAATCCTATATTGGCACATAGTTTAGAGACTAAAAAATTTATGTAAGGATCCCTTGAGTCGAGCCCCTATCTTAAGCCTCAATCGGTGCTAAGTCTAATCAAATAGAATACTTGAAGTAATCATAGCTTTAACCATAACATGAATAACTTGTAAGAGACATGATAACTTAACATGAGTAGCTCATCACATGCTTGACCTCTACTAGTGAGCTTACTTGAACTTGAACATGAGAGTAAAATAATAATCATGTTTGATCCCTCAACTTGACATGAATAGCTCACAAAAGGATAAAATCTTGAAATAGGGCCTAACTTGTCACTCCTAGAATCATAGATACTTCTCATGAATTCAATACATGCTTGAAAGCCCTGAATTATCATGAAATCACTTGACTTGTAAATCATGCAATAGTTCATCAATGACTTGAGAATTCTTGTCATGTAATTTTATCAAACACATGGTGGGCTCATGATACTTCTTCAAAATCATGCAACTCAAGAGTAAAAAAATAAAATTAAACTCAATTCAAATTAATCCACCAATATTATAGTAAAACCCTCATTTGGGGTATCTTGAAATTTATCTCAAAATTCACAATAGTTCATGGTTTCCATAGTTCACATCATGCATAACTTCAATAGATATAAACCAACTTATGGTATGAGATTAAAATAGATATTAATGCATAGTCAATCAATACTTGATAAACCCCAACATAATTTATGTTCATACTTCATAATAGGAGATACCCACGAGTAATACCACTTGAAATCATGTAATTTTCATAAAAAGAGAAGGTTGGGCTCGATGGGTGAAAGGACCCATGGATAAAAGCCCACATACCTTAACTTGGAAGTTTCTTGGAGTAACCTTTAAGGATACTTGATGCTTGAGATGGGTTCTTGAGTTCCAAAATTGAGCTTGAAATCCTTGAATTTGAATGAGAAATTTGATAAAGTCTTGGAGAGGTTTTAAAGAGGGTTTTGTGAGTTCTAGAGTTGAAAAATGACTAAGTATGGAGGAATTTACATTTAAATGGGCATTGGGTTATTACCCCAATCCCTGAACGAAATAAGAAAAACAAGGAAAAACTTACACTAGTCCGCATCCCTGGCGTAAGGCGGACCAATGTATAGCCACCATTTTCACTAGTGTGTGTCGTAGCCTGGGCACATACAGCCACTGAAATTTGTAAAATTAATGAAAATTATTATTCACTATGGGTCTTCTAAAATCCGTGTTATACCCATTTCCCACTCAAATTTCCCCCCTGATCAAGACTATAAAGTCGAATTTCTAAAATTACGCATGAATTTTAAGATATATGGAAATTACTATTATGAGCCATTCTGAAGCACATGAGGGGTATTTTAATATCTCCCCCTTGGGAACACTTATCCCCGAATGTCAAAGAAACATGCATAAAAGGAGTAATTATGAAGCTTTTGGCCCGACATGGATGCAAAAAATGCACTTAAACATCATTTTTGAAATATCTCAACATGAATGTCAAAAATATCATAATTTGTTACCATGAACATGAGTGCATTCAAAAATGACGTGAGGGCTGAAACTAAAGATTTGAAATCATAGATGGGACTTAATTTATTACCTTTAGCTTGAGTAGAGTGGAAGATGTATGGATATCACTTTTTCATGTCGGCCTCGGCTTCTCATATGGAACTTTCAACTTGTTGATTCCTCCAAAGGACCTTGACGAATGCTATATCTTTATTTCTCAACCTTTTCACTTGTCTATCCAATATCTCTACCAGGACCTCCTCATAGGTCAAATTATCTTTCACAACTTCTAAGGGCACTATAGTATTTGTGCCACCAATACATTTCCTTAAGTAGACACATGAAAGACCGGATGAACCATATTCATATCCATAGGCAACTCCAATTAATAGTAGACCTTACCAATTCTTCTCAAAATTCTATAAGGCCCCATAAACCTTGGGCTCAATTTCCCTTTCTTGCCAAATCGGACCACACCCTTCATGGGTGAGACCTTTAAGCAAACCCAATCATCAACATTAAACTCAAGGTCTCTCCTTCTCATATCGGAATAAGACTTTTGCCTACTTTGAGCCATCTTCAACCTCTCCCTTATCAAACCTCACCTTCTCCAAAGCTTCCACAACAAATTCCAGACCTAACAAAGTCATCTCCCCCACATCAAACCACCCAACTTGGGATCTACAATGCTACCATATAAAGCTTCAAAGGGAGCCATGTCAATGTTATAGTGGTAGCTATTGTTGTAAGCAAACACAATAAGTGGAAGATGTTCATCCTAACTACTTTTAAACTCCAAATCACAAGCCCTAAGCATATCCTCAATAGTTTGGATAGTCCTTTTGGCTTGGACATCCATTTGAGGATGGAAAGTAGTGCTAAGCTTGACCTTTGTACCAAGATCCTTTTGGAAGGATCTCCAAAAATGAGAAATCAATTGAGCACCATGATCCGAAATGATAGACAAGGGTACCCTATGCAATCTAACCAACTCATGAATATACAACCTTTCATAATCTTCGGTACCATAAGTCACTTTAACTGGTAAAACGTGAGCCAACTTAGTCATCCTATCAACAATAACCCAAATAAAATCAAAGAGTTTCCTAGTCTTTGGCAACCCAATCACAAAATACATGTTGATCTCTTCCCACTTCCAAGTAGGAATTTCTA
Organism: Solanum virginianum; assembly: GCA_000787875.1. Lineage (NCBI taxonomy): Eukaryota > Viridiplantae > Streptophyta > Magnoliopsida > Solanales > Solanaceae > Solanum > Solanum virginianum. The sequence goes on along the minus strand of DF358893.1, from coordinate 2,010 downwards.
TGTCTTGGGCAAGGCCACCCGGCCTTTGATGTTCGGCTTTCACTTGTTGGCAATTGTGACACTTAGCTAGGAACTTAGCAATATCCCTCTTCATACCACCCCTAGTAATATACCTTTTTCAATTCTCTATACATCTTTCTGGAATCGGGGTGGATAGAATAGGATGAATCATGGGCCTCCTTCAAAATCAACTCCCTTAAGTCATCAACATTAGGCACAAACAACCTACCTTGGTACCTAAGGCCACCATCTCCCCCTTGGGAGAAAACCTCAACTTTACTATCCCTCACCAAAGCCTTCAACTCTATCAACACAGAATCAAGGTCTTGTTTAGACTTGACTTCCTCAATGAAAGAAGATTTGGAACCATCAACAACCAATACACCACCTTTTTCAACTTCATTCTACCTAACGCCCAACCTAGCTAACTGGTGAACTTCCTAGGTACCTCCTTGTTACCAATATCAATATGAGCTAGACAACCCATAGACACTTTACTTAGAGCATCGGCCACAACATTAGCTTTGCCGAGATGATAGTGCACAGTCATGTCATAATCCTTAAGAAGTTCTAACCATCTTATTTTCCTCAAGTTAAGATCTTTTTATGTGAAGACATATTGGAGACTCTTGTGGTTGGAAAACGCATCTAAATAGACCCATACAAATAATGACACCAAATTTTCAAAGCAAACACTACAGCCACCAATTCAAGATCATGGGTGGGATAATTTCACTCATACACCTTAAGTTATCTAGAGGGATATGCTATAACTTTGCCATTTTACATCAAACACACCCCAAACCAATTCTTGAGGCATCATAATAAACCACAAACCCCTTTAGCCCTTCTGGTAAAGCCAAAATAGGAATAGAGATAAGCTTGTCTTTCAAAGTTTGAAACTTCTTTTCACATTCATCTGTCCAAACAAATTTTGTCTTCTTTTGGGTCAACTTTGTCATAGGGAAAGCAATAGAAGAGAAACCATTCACAAACCTCCAGTAGTAACCAGCCAAATCCAACAAACTCCTAATATCCATCAGAGTCAAGGGCCTAGGCCAATTCCTTATCACCTCCATCTTCTTAGGGTCCACTTCAATTCCATCACCCGACACCACATGCCCTACGAATACAACCTCCTTCAATCAAAATTTACACTTTTCATATTTATCAAACAACCTCTTGTCCTTCAAAATTTGCAACAACACCCTCAAATGATTCACATGTTCTTCCTCACTCTGGGAATAAATCAATATATCATCAATAAAGACCAGCATGAACATATCAAGGTAGGGTTTAAAAACCCTATTCATGAGATCCATAAATATTGTTGGTGTATTAATCAAGCGTAAAGACATCACCGCAAATTCAAAATGCCCATACCTAGTCCAAAAAGTCATCTTGGGAATATCACACTCCCTCACCCTCATTTGGTGGTATTCGGACCGAAGATCAATCTTAGGAAAATGACTAGCCCCTTGTAGTTGATCAAAATGGTCATCAATTATTGGTAGAGGATACTTGTTCTTTATAGTGACTCTATTGAGTTGCTAGTTATCAATGCATATTCTAAGGAAACCATCCTTTTTCTTTACAAACAACACTAGTGCACCCCAAGGTGACTTACTAGGCCTTATGAAACTCTTTACAAACAGCACCGGTGCACCCCAAGGTGACTTACTAGGCCTTATGAAACCCTTCTCTAATAAATCCCTCAATTGATCCTTCAACTCCATTGGTACCATATGGTGAGGGGGAATAGAAATGGTTTGTGCATCAGAGAGGAGATCTATGCTAAATTCTATTTCCCTTTTGGTAGGAACACCAGGAAGCTCATTGAGAAAGACATCAAGAAACTCATTGATCACCAGAATCGATTCAATAGGAAGGACTTTAGACTCAACATCCCTAACCTTTAAAAGATGATAAATGCAACCTTTAAAAATCAATTTTTGGGACTTAAACAAGAAATGAATTTATCCTTGATCACCACATTACAACTTTCCCACT
>DF358894.1:162833-189952 GCA_000787875.1 Solanum virginianum | reverse complement strand
ACTACTCCAAGCCTCTAAATTTCTCAACTTATCATCCATCTCCCGGGAAAAGGGATAGAAAAATACACTAATACTAATTACTAATCTCTTTGTTTTAATCAGCTCAAAAAAATAATATATTTTTCTATTTATTAATAAATTAAACTCTTTGTTCCATGTAACTAGAGGCGATATAATGGACAAAAGTTGACTAGTCAACCCCTGATTTTGTTGAGCCCAAAACACAAGTTGCTTGGAAACGCCAATCTCTAGAATGAATAAAAAAGAAAATTTCGAAATAAAAAAGTCTTTACACAGCACATCTTATTCCTCATTCTCTGTCAGTTTGGTATCCCACTTTGTCCAAAATTTCTCCTCTTCCATACCTATCTTTTAAAAAAGGATTTCTTTTTGGCTAATCAAGAATGGGAGATTACAGATCAAAATCTTATGCTGATGGTAGGATGCAAATGGATAAATATTATGAACCCCAATTTTCTAATGATTTCAGGTCTTACAGTGCTTCGTATGCTACTTCTGTTGGTGCACCACCTCTCCCACCACCTCCAGCCTATCAGAAAGGGAAGGGCACTAGTGGGTCAACTTCAAAGTCTTGGAGTTTCAATGATCCTGAGTTCCAGAGGAAGAGGAGGGTTGCTAGTTATAAAGTTTACTCTGTTGAAGGAAAAGTTAAAGGGTCTTTCAGAAGGAGTTTAAGATGGTTCAAAGACAAGTATACGCAGGTTCTCTATGGATGGAGGTGATTTTTCAACATTTTCACTTCTTTTGGCTTTCCTATACTTGTTTTGATTCATCAAAATTGTTATATTTTGTTGTCAAGAGGCCATTTTCCCTTTAATTTATAGATGTGGATTTTCCTCTTGGGAAGAGGGCATTATACATTAATTATTATTGGGTTTCGTTATTTGATTCATACGATTGGATACTTTATTTGGTCAATTATCTCTCTTTGGAAATTGATTTTATGTTAAAAGTTCGTATACCAGAAGAGTTTTTTGAAGGTTATGCTGATGAATTAGTATACTTCTAAGGGCCAGCAAACTTGGGGGCACCGACAACATATACTCCCTTCTATCTTATTTCATTCATGCGATACCTTTGATTAGGTATAGTATTTAATTCTTGTTAAAATATATATGATTGAAAATAATATTTAGATATTTATGTATCTGAAAATTATTTTATAAAAAGTAAAATGATAATTTAAAAATTAAATTATTTTTAATTTTAATAAGGTGATATTCTTTTTAGACGGACTAAAAAAGATGTCATATTAATTGGACAAAGAAATTACTTTCTTTGTCCATTTTATACGACACTTTTTTCTTTTTGGTCCATCTCAAAAAGAGCGTTATCTTATTTTAATTGAAAATAATTTAATTTTAAAATTCTCTTTTTATCTTTAATAAAATAATTTTCAGCCATACAAATTTTTGAGAATTATTTTAGGCCATAAGTTTTAAAAGTCTACCTTATTTTCTTAAACATCATATCAAATCAAAATTTCTCACATAAAATGAGACGGAGTGAGTAGTTTTTATTTGTATAAATATAAATTTTAACTTTTTTCACAATGTAAATTTATGTCTATCTTATTTTCACATTTCAAGTTACCTTCATTCATTTTTATGTGCGTGATATTGTATTTTTTTTTGGTTGTCTCTTACATTTTTGTTACATCTTTATTTAGATTAATGTTATTTTAAATAGAGAGTATATTAAAATATCAAAAATAATCTCTCTACCTCATAGGCCTACTGTACTTTATTTTTTCTAAATATTATTTTATAGAATTATACTGAATACCTTATTATTGTTATTATGATACTGTAAATTTGTATATACAATAAGTGTGGAAAAAAAGTATCTCTTAAAAAAAATTATATTATAAAATAAATTATTTTATAATTTTATTTTGTATTTAAAAATGCAAACAAACAATATCGGTTGATGAACGAAATTAGAATTGGAGGTAGAGATAGAGGGTTTGAGTGGTGAGGATTGAGTTTATGAGGTGGTGGTGGGGATAGCAGTGGAAAGTGGAAATAGATCAATTAATGTGACAGATCAGTTACGAAACCTATTTTTTTTATTTTCATAAAGAAGTTTTACCTTCTCCCAATAACAACAATAACATTGAAATTCCACATTTAAGGTCTGAAAAAAGTAAAATATATGTAGACTTATGAGATAGAGAAACTATTTTCTGAGAACTCTCGTCTCAAAAATTCTAAGGGATGCAACACGAGATAACAAGCTTTTTGTACTTCTTATCCATAATAATGATAATACATATTTAATAATATTTATTTAATTTATAAAATTAAGATAATTTTATGTACAATTTTTAATTTATCTTTATTATTAAATTATACTTATTTTTTAAATTATTTTTAAAGATATTATATTTATTATATTTAAAGGATCATATGGTAAACTTATTTTCTATTTATATTTTTTTTTAAATGTAAAATAACCTCTCTACTTCTATGAGATAATGATAAGGTCTGTGTACATTTTATCTTTTTTAGACTCCACTTATGAGGTTCCACTAAGTATGTTATTATACATTTTTTAAGAAGCCTGTAAAAATCAATTGTAGACAAGTATTGTTGGAAGGAGGGAATACTTTTTAGGAAAAATAATCAAAAATACCTCCAAGTTTGGATTATTATTTCACTTAATCCTCATCGTTAAAATAAATTTATTTATAACCATCGTTAATAAACTCACAAGATTTACCTCTAAATCCCAAATTATATTCAGTTAACCCATTTTCTTAAATATCCAATCCTAACCCAACTCAAACCAGACCCAAACGTCCTAAAAAAAATAATCAAATTTAACAATCCAATTCCTAAAATTATCCATTTCATCTCCAATTTCATCTGGGGTTTAGCTCCCAATTCTCTAAGCCTCCATTTTTGGTGAGCTCCTATACCTCCATTGTAGTATTCTTGTTTCTTCATTTTCTAAGCGTGTGCTATAGGGGAGTGCAGGTTAGAATTTATTTTGTCCTCTTGGTTCTGTGACTTCATTCCTGCAGCATGTAAAATGAGAGTCCAATCTGCAAATGGACTCATCATATCGTAAGTGGCCACACAGTCAAACATTTATGTGCTGCAACGGTGCCCATCTTCTTAAAATTAATGCTTGCGAAAAGGGATATTGAAACACTTAACATTAATGCTTGCGAAAAGGGACATTAATCCATGTCGCTGGAGTTCGTAGCTCACCGTTTTATGGTGATTTTGATTTTGTCGAAGCTGTGACTGATCTGGTAACAGTGATGAGAAAGGTGATGTTCTGTTGGGTCTTTTAGTAGGGTTTTGTGGTTTGATTTATGACGATTTGTGATGTGTTTTTTTTCCGACGGAGGTGGACTGATTGCCCAATTCAGAGGCCTGATTTTCACTTTGAACTTAGGTCTGAATTTTGCTTGAAGAAATTGAGACAGAAGTGATGAATATTTCCCCAGATGATCGAAGTTGAAATTATTGAGCGTTTTTTTTTCCTCCTTTTTTTTTTTTAAAAATGTATTTTCTCCTGTCTAGGGGAAAATCCAAGCCAATATTCTGATCCGGCTCCATTTGTTTCATTTTTTTCCTTATTAAATTTGTCTAATTCTAGTGTAGATTCAAAAAATAGTCTTTTTTCAGTTTATCTGAGCTCAAAAATGATTTATTTTGAATGAATTTGCTTATGGACGTAATGAATTTGCCTATGGTTAAGTTTGTTATTTTTTCAGGACGGGTCGAATTTGGGTCAGGTATTTAAGAAAACGGGTTAATGAATATAATTTGGAGCAATTCGTCCAATTAGAAAAAATTTGGTGAATTTGTCAACGACAGGGTATAAATAAACTTATTTTAATCGCGGAGATTAAGTGAAACAATAGTCGATACTTGAGGGTATTTTTAACCTTTTCCCTACTTTTTAATTTGTTACTCGTTTTATTCATCTTTCCTTGTCTACTATATTAAAAATAGATCTTTAACAATAAATATTTAATGATACTTATTCAATTTGTGAAATCAAAATATAATTTTTTTAGTTCATAATTTACTCTTATCATTAATTAAATCATTTCTCTATTATATTTTTAAAAATATTATATTTATTTTATTCAAAGATTGATCTGATAAAATTACTTAATTATTTATTATTTTTTAATTTTCATGCCAAATTAACTATGAACAACTATTATCCAACCGAGAAGTAACAAACTATCGTGGGCCTTCCTGATGGTTCTTGCCAATTGTGACGAGATAAAAATTCTATATTAACTTAATGTTTGTTTTGTTATCTGTTCCCTCAAATCATAATCTGTTTCATTCCTTGCTTCATTTTACTTGTTGCTATTTTAATCTTTTTTATAAGTGGATTTCTTGAAATTTACCTCTTTAATTAGTTCTTCCCTTGTATACTATTCTGTCGTCTTCCTTTTCCTGCTTTGTTCATTAGCCTTTCATTTCTTCTGAAATTTCATCACATATATACTCCGATGATATTCAAATTAATTAGGGAAAAAAACTTCTGTTCTAAATGTTAAAATGTATGCATCTCAAAAAATGTCTTCATCTTTATCATCTCAAAACACTAGGATTGTTTGGTAGTTGGATAAGAAACAAATTATTTATATATTAATTTTTATATGATTTATATGACATGGTAGGTAGATAAAATAATAAGTCATATATATATAAAATTAATATAACGTTTGGTTGATAATAAAGAAACTGACATAATTATTATAGGTATAAAGTATGAGGAAATCTATGTATTATTTATTATAAAGTACAAGATGAAATAACTAATATGTCTAATTTTTGATTACTATTATATGCATAAAATAATACATAAATTCACTCATAACTAATTTCTCCTTTACTAATATTTGCATGACTCTAAACTACTATCAAACGATGTCTAAATCCAACTCGAAATAGAGGGATGACTGACTTGTCTACGGGGAATACTGGAGAATCATTTTGGTTTCCATATGCTAAATATTTATATTTTCTCTGGATCCATTCTCATGTTACAAACCAAATGTTGGTATGATATGAAATTTTTTATTGGTGATGCATGGCCAGTCACTGCCACATTCAACTGTGAATAGTTTTGAATAAGGAACTTGTTCAAAATATTATGAGTTGGGTTCAAAATAATTTTGATTAGGCTCAATCCCAACCCATTCAAGTTTTAACTCATATCAAAAGAATCCTCAATTGAGTCCAATTTAATCTCCAATTTCAACCCGTTTTAAGACTTTTTATTTGCATTGATGTAATGTATGTTTTCTATATATTTTATATTTTCTATCATTTATCTATTAATTTGTAACTTTTTATTTTTGTTTATTGAGTTGAAATTCAAATTGTGATTATAAAAAATAAATAATAATATGTTAAAATTATTGAAATTGAGCAGGTTATGCCCAATCCAAATTTAAGCCCATTTGAGTCTAATCCGTTTGAGCCCAAAGTAAAATTGGGCGGGTCATAACCTAACTCAATTTCTATTTTAACCTATTTTAATATTCTTAATTTCAATCCAACCCGTTCATTTGACACTCCTGGGCCCTCATAATAATTTTACCCATAATATGTAAAGCATTTCGTCTTTATCTGCTGGGATGCCATTTTCCAATTTAGAAATCAAATACTTCCACACCCAAAAGTAAAATGCTTGTTGTTTGTCGGAGAAATTTGTAATAAAGAGATTAAAGTCAAGTGAAATAGGTTCGATCGAACCTCCTTTCTTTTTCTTTTTTTACTAAATTCAAGAGATGAAAATAAATATATTACTTCAAGCAAAGAATAAGAAATATTATTTTTAAAATGCAAAAACAGGAGGGACAACAAGATCTTTCTATTTTTAGTGCTCAATTGAGAGATAGTGTATTACAAGTAAAAAAATTGAGATATATTCTTGTAACTATCCGTTTTGTTGTTGTTGAAATAATTATGGCCCAGGCAGAAGAGTTTTCATCTTTTATTTCTTTTCCAATATAAATTTGAGTCGAGATTAGGGACGAACCCACATAGAATTTTGGGGGTACTCTACCATCTATTGACCTGGCGTAAAATGTATGTAAGTTTATAAAAAGTACTACAAAATCTATATAATTAATGAGTAAGTACTAAATGTGTAATTGCTAGATATAGCTTGTTGGTTAGTAAGTGGGTGCTGAAGCTTTAAAATAGGGAGGTCATGGTATTGATTCCCCTTAAGAATATATATTTTTTATTGTGATTTTCTCCCCTAATTTTAGGCTTCTATTCCTCCCCCCCCAGCAACTACATGTTTAGAATTTTGTTATTTATTTTAATTGTAAAATATGAAAAATTGCGTGCATGTTCTAATTTTTTGAATTATATGCTCCACCTTCTTTCCATGGAATCACAAAGTTTTTCCATTCAAACTACATACGCGCGCGCGCACACACACACATATATATTATTTAATTTATTGTGTAAAGCATACAATATTCGCAAGTATAAGCAATGTTACTAATACTCATTTTAATTTCAAAATACGAAAAAATATCGAATACATTTATATTAATATTAAACATAATTTTCTCATTAATTTTTTACATGATTGTGACTTCCATGTTGAAGGTCTCAAGTTCAAAACCCGTTGCCAGCGAAAACAAGGAATTTTGCCTTCTGTGTCGAGCACGTCGCACCGAGCTTGTTTAGTGTGGCTTACCTCTCATGTGTGGTTTGCGGGATATTGCATAGGAGTGATGATGTTACCTTGAGCGTACCCAAAGGACAACAGTTGCAGGTTTCCCTTGTAATAAAAAAAATAAATGAACGATAACGATTTTATGTTAATAAAAATGAAGCACTCACTACCTTTGGATCCTGGATCTGCTTCTGGTCGAGATAACAATTTTTTATTTTTATTTTAACACCTCAAACCTTCTAGATCATTTCTTTAGTGTGGAAGTGCATTAGGATTGAAGTAAGGTCATACTAGATCCCTAATACATAATTGAGTTGGAGATTGAATTTCGACATAAGTTTCTTCAAGGGTCCATTTCAAATTAGCACATCTGATGCAATTCAAATAGCACCAAGATCCTTTATTCAAAGTCAATCTCACGAACTTCAAAGCATATAAAGGTTATTTATGAAGTTAAATGTCCTTGAGCTTGTGTTAATGATCAAGAAGGGGTTCCATGCCTTGAAAATAGCTTGTAAAGGTGAAAGAAAAGCAAGAGAAGAAACTGGCGAGATCGACGAGCAAAAGACCCAATCGGTGGTTTATCAATTTAACTCGACGAGGACCTCTAAGCTTGCCTAATGTACCCAAAACTCTGGCTTCAAGGATGGGAACAGTCGGCAAGGAAGGGGTTGACCGACAAGTTGCTGAATGAACTCAACGAGGATGACTTAGCTCGTTGAGTGGGTTTTTCGGGTCACTTTTGTGTCTTTTTGTAATAAATTACCTAAGACTATCAATAATTGGTAGTTTCTGATTTTTAGGCAGACTGTGTTTGAATATTGAAATTATGAAACTCTTGTATGGATGTTGAGAGCTTGGTACAAGCTTTTGTTGGTTTTTTCTTAGAAAATGCTGGTTGCGTGGTGAATTCAATTCACTCGAGGTCATCGAAACAAGTAAATGCTTCTTGTATGATTGGCAAATCGAGGTCTTAACATGACCTAAGCCTAGGGCCTAAGAGTGACACGATAAATGAGAAACTCGAAGGTACACCAAACAAGCCTCATAACATATATAAACACATCATTGATAACAAAATATAAATCAATCAATCATCAAATAGTTCTAGAGGATTAGAGGCTTAGGATGCACTCTATGGAGCAAATAGATAGGAATCTCCACTATCCAATCCAACAAACAATTTTAAGAAAATGGGACATGGGACACACTTTATGGGAAATAAGGACTTGGGAACTTCACCACCGAGTTAATAACATCATAAGCAACAACAAGTATTAGTTAGGGACTAAGGGAAAGTCATCATAGATACAAGATTGTAGCATAATACATACTTAGCATATTATCCAACAATCCCTCTATGTTATAGATGGAGCATGGGCCAAGACATGTCCCGAGCTTACCCTCAAAACTAAAAAAAATAAGAGTATCAATCTCTTAACATAGATAAGCTAGATAGAAGATGGATATTGCCCTCGAACCAGAGGACTCACCACAAGCAAGATCTTCTTTTTGGTCCAAAGCTAGCTACATGGAGGAAATTAAGGATCTTGAGTCCCTACATGATAAAATCATGTAGGCATAGAGTATGCTCAATACTATAGAATATACTAAGTATGCAGGTATATAATGCAATAAAGTATAAGTCATAAGCTAGTGAATAATATGATCATTTAAGACTTTACTAAAACCATGGAACATAAGATAATGAATGTGGAAAGTAAAGAGCGTACACTTATTTGATTTCACGATAAAACACTTAAACTTAGAGTAATGAGGAAAGTAAGTTGTTATACATAAGTAAAGTAGTAATACCTTTAGAAAAATAATGTATTGCTTTAAGGGAAAGACCATCTTACTATGAAAGAAACATTAGCAATCATAATGAATAACGCCTTGCATATTTGAACAGAAAGTCATGCACCTTTATGAGAAATACCATTAGTAGTAATAAGTAATCATAAACATATGCGAGAGCAATCTTTAACCAACATAACCATCTTAGTATGAAAGAAACATTAGCAATCATAATGAATAATACCTTGCATATTTGAAGAGAAAGTCATGCACCTTTATGAGAAATACCATTAGTAGTAACAAGGAATCATAACATATGCGAGAACAATCTTTAACCAGCATAAATCATGTAAGCTAAACCCCAGAGTCCTGATGTTTCTCCTACATAGAAAGAAGGGGGAAGTCACTTGCCAAGGTGACCTCCTAAGATGCTTAAATGGATCTACTAAAGCTAACTAGTGAGCAAGCCTCTACTAACAGGTGGTCTAAAAATCAGCCTCTACTAGCAGGTGGTCTAGAAATCAACCTTTACTAGCAGGTTAACCTTATTGTCCTACAGTGGCACGTAGTTATGGGACAATGGAATTATACTAACGGTCTCATGCCATAGCTGGGGAGTTTCTGCATCTATCCCAAAGTCCACTTGGTGCGAAGTATAACTTTCAGGGAATAATCATAGGCATGAATCATGAAGTCATTAATATGAATAGGTATTCTACTAACCCATCCCATAAGCATTCATAACATTAATCATCATCATAAGGATAACTCTTAAGTCTTGTTTATGCCTCTATTATCGGTCTACCATCATCTCATAATCATAGCTAGATGAAAGAACTCACATTTCAATCATTCAATCATTCTTGACCTCAATAAGTCCAGTAACATAGAATATATAAACATAAGTATAATCATGACATTCATAAACTTGTAAATCATAACATCATAATAGGAGTAATTCATTAAAATCATAACCCCTTCAAGTGAGCAATTCTTTTCACAAGAGGGTACATCATAATATCATAAAAAGGGCTTTATGATCTTGCATAATTTTCATTGAACTTCCATGGATTCATAACATATTTGGCCGCCCTTAATCATTCATAATATTCATAAACTTGCATACTTATAAGGAGAATAAATCATTTGAAACCATAATTTAAGCAACCCACAATGAGATTCAAAAATCTATAATAGTTTAAGATAAGACATTTTTTAAAATCCATTAACTCATACAATTAGATGGAAATACATACTCATTTGAACATAATATTTATGACTGAAACTAAAATATAGTATTTGAATAAAAATTTAACAAGACCCATTTAAGAAATCATCAACCCAATATAGTAATATGAAGAGTTCATAAATAATAGCTTATTTTATATATTTCAAATGAATCAATGACAATTTTCAATGTGAATCATATATATAAGTAAGAAGAGGAAGTACTCATAATAAAATAAACCTTGAATTTCAAAGATTTAGTTGGAAAGAGTTTTTGACTCCATGTGTGGAAGAATCCATGGATGAAGAACCCACATATCTTAGAGCAAAATAGAGAAGAAGATTGATGGAGTGTTAGATTGGGTGAAAAGCTTAGAAGAAATTGGATCTTGTTCTTTAACGGAGGATTTCGGTCTTCTTCTTTGAGAGAAAAATTTGAAATGAGTGAAAGGGAAGGTTATTAGGGCATGAAAATAGACTTAGGAGGGTGAATTTAGGTTAAAAGGGCCGAAAACCTCTTTTCAAAATGTAAAAATATCATCTAAAGTAGAAAAAAAAGAAAGATATTTTAGTGAGTCCCGATGGCAAAATCAGCGGTCTAGGGGTCCCGTTGTCGAACCATTCAGAGGTACGCCAAATGATACATCTAAACCTCCTTATTTGACAGCTTTAAAGGTTTCTCGGAGTCGTTTGGCAGATCGCTAAATTTCACAGCCCAGACAAGCTTCAGTAAATGATCATAACATTTTACCCCAAACTTTGAATAAGGAAAAATCTGATGCGTTGGAAAGATAATTCAAAGAATTTTAATTTTTATAGGTAGTGAGTCACCTAATTCATTATGTGCTAAGATTTATGAACATCTAAAGTTGATCTTTATACGAGCTCATACTGAAAGTTAGCCGATGGGAATTGTCACGACCCAAACCTAGGGACTAGACGTGACACGGCGAATGGGGAACCCGAAGGAACCCCAAGCAAGCCTCTTAACATATCATTACACATCTTGGTGCAGAAACAATTAAACAACAATAAGAGAATAGAAATAAAGGTAAAGGGACTAAGGGAGTCCTTCATAGCATTCTTGGTCTCAAAAGTAAATAAACAACAACAAAAGATCATAAGACAAGGATAATGGGACTAAGGGAGCCTTTCATAACTTAAAAACATACAAGAGTCAAGAGAGTCAAAGATCAAAGCATCATTACATAACTTGTCCAACAACACCTCTACACTTAGAATTGACCGAGGCCTATGATAACTTTCAGGCTCACCCTATAGTCAAAAGCATACAAATACATAAAGAGAGCCTTTACATAACATAAGAACAAGAGATATCATCCTCAGAGTTGAGGACTCACCAAACTTGCTTTGAGAAGATAGTGCTAGCCCTAGAAAGGATGAAGATGACCGTGGGGAGCTCCAGTTCCTACATGGTAACATCATATAGGCATAGAGTATGCGTTAGTACATGTAAATGTACTAAGTATGTTAGGATGTAATGCAAAAAGAGATAGGCAATATAGGCAAAATGAAACATCATAAGCAATGGATAGCATAATGGCAATATGACATGTATGAATGATGCTTGTAGTAAAATATACTTATATAGAACATATTACATATGTAAGAATGATCAATGCTTGAAGTAAAACATGCTTATATAGAACATAATACATATGTAAGAATAGACCAACATTATGATGGATTGTCACACCCTACCATCCATGGTGATTGAGGTATCAACCCCTCAACTGGTTGATGGTTGTCTCACCCTACCATCCATGGTGATTGAGGTATCAACCTCTCAATTGGTTGATGGTTATCTCGCCCTACCATCCATGGTGATTGAGGCATCACCTTCTCAACTAGGCATGGCCAACTTACAATACTATAAGTACTTTTCATGGAAACAACTCATATAAACATTCCTTTCATCATCATAAAGTCATTCACGTCATAGGTCATACAGTAGATCATCAATAGTTCAAGAATCCAAAATAGAATATTTTATCAAACACTTGACGGGTGTGTAATGCTAGTATAAAACCATGAAATTCAAGAATGAAATCATGCAAGAAAACTTGGAGTAAATCAACCCACCAACACTTGGTAATATCCTCATGCCATATACATTGAAACCCTTCATCAAATCTCAAAATAGATACTGTATTCATAGCTCAAAACATACTTAAACAATCACACTTTCATGAAACCCCAACATAGTTCATAGTCAAATTCATAGTAAGTAAGACCCATAAGTAAATCAACTTAGGAAATTGAAATTTATGTAAAAAGGAGGCACCATGGGTGAAAGGACCCAATGGTTGAAACCCACATACCTCAACTTTGGAAATTTCTTGATGAAGGTTGATTGAGAACTTGAAGCTTGAGTGAATTCCTTAAGATCCAGAATGAGTTTAGGACCCTTGATTTTGAGTAAAATATTTATCTAAGTGTTTGAGAGAGTATTGGCGAATGTCTTGTATGATATCATGTTGAAATATGACTAAGTATAGGTATTTTTACGCATGGGAAAGCTTAGGCGCAAGACCCTAAGGCCTTGGACCGAGCAACAAAAATAGTAAAAAAAATATACATTTGTGCGCCCTGGCCGCGTCGCGCCAGGAGCGCACAGAGCTCACTGGAAATCGTCACTTTGAAAAATTAAATTTTGATATTGTCACTCTAAAATCTTCTTTAGACCCATATCTCACTCAATTTTGCCCCTTGATCATGAATATGAAGTTGAATTTTTTATATCACACATGGATTTTAAGATATATAAGAATTAAGATTATGGGCACTTTCGAGGCACATTTTCGGGCACTTTTTGGGGTCATTTCAATATCGCCCCCTTGGGAACATTCATTCTCGAATATCAAAGAAGCATACATAAGAAGAGTAATCATGAAGAAATCAACCCCAACAAGAATGTGACCATGCACTTAAAAATTATTTCAAAAATCTCAATGTAAGTGTCAAAATCACCATGAACTTGTCAACATAAACATAAATGCATGCAAATGAAATAGGGGCTAAAACATAAGACGTGAAATCACATAGGGGACTTAGAATTAGTACCTTAGGATTGAGTAGAATGGAAGAGATATGGATACCGCTTTTGCATATCCTCTTCGGCCTCCCATGTAGCACTTTCGACTTGTTGATTCCTCTAAAGGACCTTAAAGGAAGCCACATCCTTGTTCCTCAACCTCTTCACTTGTCTATCCAAGATCTCTAATGGAACTTCTTCATAAGTCAAGTTGTCTTCAACAACACCTACAACATCGAACGGGACAATAGCATTCGGGTTCCATAGCCTCTATAACCAGATCCGGACCTAACAAAGCCATTACTCCCACTTCAAGCCATCCAACCGTGGACCTACAACGTCTACCACAGAGGGCCTCAAAAGGAGCCATACCAATGCTAGAATGATAGCTATTATTATAAGCAAACTCAATCAAAGGAAGATGATCATCCCAACTAGCCTTAAACTCTAATACACAAGCTCTAAGTATATCCTCAAGAGTTTGAATAGTTCTTTCGGCTTGGCCATCCATTTGATGGTGAAAGGCCGTACTAAGCTTAACCTTGGTACCAAGAACTCTTTGGAATGACCTTCAAAAGTGAGAAGTGAATTGAGCACCATACTTTGGACTCAACATCCCTAACCCTCACAAGATGATAAAGACACCCCTTAGACAAGGGCACCCCATGCAATCTAACCAATTCATGAATGTACAACCTAGCATAATCTTCGGCCCCATAAGTAGTCTTTATCGGTGGGAAATAAACTGACTTTGTCATTCTATCAACTATAACCCAAACGGAGTCAAAATACTTTCTAGTCTTAGGCAACCCAACCACAAAATCCATGTCAATTTTCTCCCACTTCCAAGTAGGAATCTCTATGTCCTTAGTGGCCTTTGGTGTTCTACTTTGACTTGTTGGCAATTATGGCAACCGGATACAAATTTGGCGATGTCTTTCTTCATACCTACCCACCAAAACACATCTCTAAAATCTTTATACATCTTTGTAGAACCAGGGTGAATAGAATAGGAAGAATTATGAGACTCATCAAGAATGCTCTTCCTCAAGTCATCCACATAAGGCATACACAACCTACCTTGGTATCTGAGGGCACTATCTCCCCTTTGGGAGAAAACCTTCACCTTGCCCTCTCTCACCAAGGCCTTCAATTCTAACAAGGAGGGGTCAAGGTCTTGCTTTGCTTTAACCTCATCAACTAAGGAAGATTTAGAGCCATCAACGACCACAATATCACCATTATTAACCTCCTCCAACCTAACTCCCAATCTAGCCAATCGATGAACCTCTTTAGCCACCTCTTTACCACTATCATCAACATGTGTTAGGCTACCCATAGACACCCTACAGAAAGCATCCACCACAACATTAGCCTTACCGTGGTAGTAATGCACACTCATATCATAATCCTTAAGAAGCTCTAACCACCTTCGTTGCCTCAAGTGGAGATCTTTTTGAGTGAACAAATATTGGAGGCTCTTATGATCAGTAAACACATCAACATGCACCCCATACAAATAATAACGCCAAATTTTCAAAGCAAAAACCACTGCGGTTAATTCAAGATCATGGGTAGGATAATTCTTTTCATGCGTATTGAGTTGTATAGAAGCATAGGCTATCACCTTACCATTTTGCATCAAAATACAACCCAAACCAATTCGTAAGGCATCACAATACACAAAAAACCCTTCCAACCCTTCTGGTAGAGACAAGATATGAGCGGAGACAAACTTATCCTTGAAGGTTTGGAAACTCTTTTCACACTCATTGGTCCACACAAATTTGGCCTTATTTTGGGTCAACTTAGTAATGGAAGAAGCAATAGAAGAGAACCCATTCATAAAATTCTAGTAGTAATTCGCTAGGCCCAA
Source organism: Solanum virginianum (assembly GCA_000787875.1). Lineage (NCBI taxonomy): Eukaryota > Viridiplantae > Streptophyta > Magnoliopsida > Solanales > Solanaceae > Solanum > Solanum virginianum. The sequence goes on along the minus strand of DF358894.1, from coordinate 175,301 downwards.
GAAACTTCTAATATCTGATGGAGGCAAAGGTCTAGGCCAATTTCTAATCACCCCTGTTTTCTTAGGATCCACCTTAATACCATCCTCCGACACCACATGACTTAGAAAGGCAACTTCTTTCAACCAAAATTCACATTTCTCATACTTAGCATACAACTTCTCTTCCCTTACTTTTTGTAACACCACCCTCAGATGACTCACATGCTCCTCCTCACTATGAGAATAAATCAAAATATAATCAATAAAAACTACCACAGACAAATCAAGGTAGGGTTTGAAGATCATATTCATAAGATCTATGAAGATAGCTAGTGTATTGGTCAACCCATTAGACATAACCACAAATTCATAATGCCCATATCTAGTTCGAAAGGCCATCTTGGGAATGTCACACTCCCTTACTTTCACTTGGTGATACCCGAACCGAAGATTAATCTTAGAGAAGTGACTAAATTTCGGAAGGCCGTCTTGTGAATGTCAATTCCCTCATTTTCCATGGTAATACCTGGATCGAAGATCAATCTTAGAGAAGTGACTAACCCCTTGAAGTTGGTCAAAAAGATTATCAATCCTTGGTAGAGGATACTTATTCTTGATGGTAACTCTATTAAGTTGTCGGTAGTCAATACACATTCTAAGGGAACCATCCTTCTTCTTCACAAACAAAACTGTGTACCCCAAGGTGATAGGTTAGGCCTAATAAAAACCATTCTCCAGCAAAACCCTAAATTGCTCCTTCAACTCCTTTAACTCCATCGGGGCGATACTGTAAGGAGGAATAGAAGTGGGTTGAGTATCAGGAAGGAGGTCTATACCAAAATCTATTTCTCTTTCTTGAGGAACACCAGGAAGCTCACTAGGAACACCTCATAGGACTCACACAACAATTCGGGCTCAACATGAAACTTTTTGGCAGCAAAAGGAGTAACAAAAGAAAGAGTAGCACCTGGGTCTATCAATGTATACACATCAAAATCAAAGACTTTTAACATACCAGTGATGACATCAGGCACCTCATCGACCCCTCGTATCCCTTGGAGTGCATAGAACCAATTGTGCCTTGGGGCACCACCTTGTTGGTCTCCTTTCCCCAAAAGAACTGCATTAGCACCCCAGCCTTGAGGATAAACATCTTTACCCTTGTTTTGATTCTGAGGACAATCAACCTTCTTGTGACCCACTTCCCCATAATTATATCAAGCATTAGTGTCCCTCAAACATAGACCATCATGGCCTCTACCATATCTTGGGCACATAGGACTAGGCACCACACTACTATCTCCTTGGGGCCTTGGATAGTCATTGAAAAATCTTCTATTAGGAGTATGAGAAGACCCTTGACCTTGATGAAACTGACCACCTTTGGGACCTTGGAACTTACCATCAAAATAGGCCCTCTTGGCCTCACCATTTCTTCTCTTTCTCAACTTTTCCCCTTCCAATTATTCGGCATAAGTCATGAGGTGGGACAAGTCCATGTCACCAATCAACATAGCGACATGACACTTCTTATTCACCAAATCGAATACACCCATCACAAACTTATTCATTCTAGACCTCGGGTCGGCAACCAAGTGTAGAGCATATTTGGAGAGTTGGTTGAACTTGAGGACATACTCTCTTACACTTATAGATCCTTGCTTCAAATTCATAAACTCCATCATGTTGGCCTCCCTAAGTTCAAGAGCGAAGAACTGGTTGAGTAAAGTCACCTTAAACTCCTCCTAAAGGATAACATTATTGTTCCCCTTCTCATCCTTCCATTGAGTATACCATATTTGGGCCACCCCCTTGAGTTGGTAAGCCGCCAACTCCGCCTTCTCTTCTGATCTAATACTCTTAATAGACAACACTTGTACACTTCATCAACAAATTCTTGAGGGTTCTTATCCACTTTAGACCCATTAAACTCAAGAGTTAGTACTAGCCACGGGGAGGATGAGAATGATCATGAGGAGCTTCGATTCCTACATGGTAATATCATGTAGGTATAGAGTATCCATTAGTATATTTGAATGTACTAAGTATGTAGGATGCAATGCAATAAGAGATAAAAAATATAGGCAAAATGCAACATCATAAGCAATGAATAAGATAATGGCAATATGACATGTAAAAATCACATACACTGAACTAGTTTGGTGAATATGCTTGAAAGAATTGCAAGTGGATTTTAAAATTAAAAGAAATATATTACATATGTAAGAAGAGACCAACATTATGATGTATTGTTACACCCTACCATCCATGGTGATTGAGGTATCAACCCCTCAATTGGTTGATGGTTATCTCACCCTACCATCCATGGTGGTTGAGGTATCAACCCCTCTATTGGTTGATGGTTGTCTCACACTACCATTCATGGTGATTAATGTATCAATCCCTCAATTAGTTGATGGTTGTCTCACCCTACTATCCATAGTGATTGAGGCATCACCTCCTCAACTAGGCATGGTCAACTTACAATACTATAAGTACTTTTTAGGGAAACAACTCATATAAACATTTCTTTCATCATCATAAAGTCATTCAAGTCATAAGCCATACAATAGATCATCAATAGCTCAAAAATCCAAAATTGAACATTTTATTAAACACTTAGCAGGTGTATAATGCTAGTATAAAACTGTGCAATTCAAGAGTGAAATCATGCAAGAAAACTTGGAGTAAATCAACCCACCAACACTTTGTAATATCCTCATGCCATATACATTGAAACCCTTCATCAAATCTCAAAATAGATACTAGATTCATAGTTGAAAACATGCTTAAAAAGTCACCCTTCTATATAACCCCAACATAGTTCATAGTCAAATTCATAGTAAGTAAGACCCATAAGTAAATCAACTTAGAAACTTGAAATTTATGTAAAAAAGGAAGCTTGGGCACCATGGGTGAAAGGACCCAATGGTTGAAACCCACATACCTCAACTTTAGAGAATTGCTTGAAGAAGGTTTGATTAAGAATGTGAAGCTTGAGTGAGTTCCTTAAGATTCGGAATGAGTTTAGGGCCCTTGATTTTGAGTAAAATATTTGTCTAAGTATTTGAGAGAGTATTGGAAAATGTCTTGTATGATATGGTGTTGAAATATGGCTAAGTATATGTATATTTATGCATGGGAATACTTAGGCCCAAGACCTAGAGGCCTTGGACTGAGCAATAAAAACAGTAAAAAAAAATACACATCTACGCGCCAGAGGCGCGCAGAGCTCACTAGAAATCATCACTTTGAAAAATTAAATTTTGATACGGTCGCTCTAAAATCTAGGTTAGATCCTGTCCTTACTCAATTTTTCCCCTGATCAAGAATATGATCAAATATTGATAAGGTTGCTCTAAAATCGGGGTTAGACCCATTCCCCACTCAAATTTGCCCCTTGTTCACGAATATGAAGTTGAATTTTCTATATCATGCACAAATTTTAAGATATATAAAAATTATGATTATGGGCATTTTCAAGGCACATTTTTGGGCACTCTTTGAGGTCATTTCAGGAATCCTTTGAACTTGGCTCGATGTACGAGATACCTTATGACTCCAAATCATATGTTATATACTTTGAATACCTTATAATTGATTCCATCACATTAGAAGTCATCAAGTTGAGCTTATATGCGTAAGAGGAATGTTTGAGGTCTTAGCTTAAGATCCAGGGCATCACATTAATATACCCTCTGATTGCTTTTTGGTTCCTCATTTTGTGTCTACCTATCTATCTTTAATTTCTTGTTATATAATTATCGCATTTTATTCATAATGTTCTAGTTGAAATTACATCATCTGGTATCAAAGCTGAGCTTAGATTCATTTTAATGTTTTTGATCTTGGGTTTGTTATGATGATTTAAGTCTTGTTGAAGTTTCTAATACAAGATTTGTATTTCCTAGCATGATTTGACTTCAAATTTGAGATTTGGCACTGAATGAAGTAGGATTAAGGGGTCCGCCATTATCTATATTATATTAAAAGCATGAAGGTCCTTAGAAATATTGTTTGAACTTTTTGCCCTTAACTGAAATATTTTACTTTAGATAAAATCATCTTTTCACTATTTTTCTCAATTTATTATTTAATCTTTTATTTATTTAGTTTCAAAATTCACTTTTGGATTATAATTTCTCTATATTTAGGATTCGCTCTTGATTTAGAACTATTCTATATAAATAATTAACTAAAATTTTGACTATTAAATATTTGATTAATAAAAGTGTGCAATATAAAAAATTTAAAAAGAAAAAATTTAATAAAATTATGGTGGAAACATTAAAGTACTCTTTTTATATTTATGAAATTTTAATCAGTTAATTATTTAACTTCTAATTATTCAACTCTAAGTTATTACTTTATGTATTAAATAACTATTAACATATCTACATTATAAGTAATTGAATTGATTTTTTCATCTTTGTCATTTCATAATCGACCTAAACTATTGCTTCAAACCAATAGTATTTATTGAATTTTGTTTACATGAATATTGTATTTATTTAATGGCTAGTACTATTTATATATAATGTTTACATTGATGTGACATATATGTGCAAATCACATACACTGAACTAGTTTGGTGAATATGCTTGAAAGAATTGCAAGTGGATTTTAAAATTAAAAGAAATTTGTTAGGAATTGAAGGGTAAAAAGTATTAGGAATTGCTTTCTACATCAATGCAAGTCTTAGTATCAAGTTTCATGAAATTTTGAGTCAAAATTACTAAAGATTTTATTTTTAATTATTCATCTTATTCATAGTGTTCTTGAAGGGCCTTCAAATCTTTAAGAAGAAGAATCTATAAGGAAGCTGTTTAATCTAAAAGAGAAGAAAGAGAAAGTAGGTAAGTGTTATTTCCCAAAGAATTTTACCCGAAGGGGTAAGGAGTAAGAAAAGGAGTACAGGGGGACCATGAAGAGTACAAAATTCAGAAGGCCTCATGTTTAAGCTAGTCAACTCGACAAGCTTGATTAAGATAGCCTAATAGATTTGGCAACTCGTTGATAGGAGTTGACCTCGCATAATCCACTCTTCAATCACTAAAATAATGAGCGAGCTAAGGAAAAGTCGGTGATGCACCAAATGCATTTAGTGATGACTAATGAGTTTCCTAATCACCCTGCAAATACTGGCATATTCGGTGAGCTCAAAGAGAACTCAATAATGTATAGTCCTAACTCGTGGATTTGAACTACACTTCAGCGATCAGAATCAAAAACTTGGTGATCTGAACAACATTTTGTTCAATCAATCTCAGGCTCTAAATTCTTAGTTTCTTTTCCTCAACTCTTGTTCATTCACGTGAATCCTAAACTAACTTTCAACTTGTAATTAATTCATTTGTTGATCATTAGTTTTGGAATTCACATTTTTATAATTTCACTTCTTTTGTGCTTGTATTCATTTTATTTCGTAGTTAAATTTTTTATTCTAGTCCGTAAGTGTAATAGAATTATCCGTCTTTCTTAAAACAAAAATCCATTTTAGCCAAGAGTAGAAATTGACACTTCATGAGAAATGAGTATAAGCAATCATCAACCTTAGCTGAACTAACTCGAGACGTAATTGAAGGTGTGTAAACACGAATGATTGTGAGTTTATTTTATTAATGCTAATGTTATTTATTATTATTGTTGAGTGTTTAGTTGTTAGGTACCAGTATGATCCACACTCCGATGTGATGACAGTTACCTTCATCCACCAAGACAAGTAAGCCTATTCCATGATACAACTCAAATAAAGTAGAAATTAAAGCAAAAAATAGTAATCTCACAAAAGATAAAATAACAATTTAAAGGAATCACAATTCTAAATTCAATTCAAAGACCTAGTGTCACATGTACAAGCCAATAAAATTTAAACAAAACTAAAAAATAGTACAAGTCTCAATGTTTTAGTTCTCAAATAGAACGAAAATAAAAAAATTAAAAGAGGGCCTTGATAGTCCTCTAAAAAGACAAGTTGCTACCACTCAGACTATCTAGAAGCTCGGTCCATGTAATGAAACAGAAAAGTCAGAAGGAATCAGACTCACATCCTATACAAGTGTAGAAGCAAGGGTGAGTTGTCACGATCCATGCCTAAGGCCTAGTCAAAACACGATAAATGAGAGACCTATAGAAACCTCATCTAAGCCATCTTAGCATACATCAAGCATTCATAGGTGAACATCAACATAATGCCAATTTAAATGGGAAAAAGGGCTAAGGGAAGATATTTAAGCTCCAACAAGAAGAATTTTATCAAAACATCATAGTCCAAACATGCAATCTACATATGACTTAGAGGGGATCAGTGTATGGTCTCGGTTTCCCTTAAATAGAAGAGACATAAAAATAAGATAGAAAGTGAATGTCTCCAGACATCAAGTGAAAAATATACATCCATTTAAAAGTACAAAGCATGAAGAAAATGGGTTAGTCTTGAGCGTCAATAAGCTAGCTATGAGCCAGTGAAGGAGGTGGAGCGCCGGTCCTTACATGGTGAGTTATGTAGGCAAAATGTGAATCAGTACATTGGAATGTACTAAATATATGAGATGCAATGAAAATATAAAATTATAATGCCATCATTAGTAAAATTCAGAAGTCTCCATACATGAGATAGTAAAGTCATCATTCAATGTGCTTAAGCATGAACAAGGAATAAAGCTCGATATGAAGTAAAAGCAGTGCACCATATGAAACACATGTGATGGAACGAAGACATCAAATCTTATACTTTGTGAGAATTGATTGTAACTGACATATAAGACCATGTGAGCTACTGTATGTAATCCAACATAATCCCCTACATTAATACGAGAGACTACTTGCCGAGTGGAACTCTATCACTTAAGTATGTATCATTAATTAACATAAATGACCTATGTGGATCCATGAGCCTAGCCTACAAGGGTTCCTATGGTGGCACATAGTTAATGGGAAAAGGGTTATTACTAGGGTTCCCTTACAGAATCCCACCTCAATGCCTTATTCAGTGCTAAGTCAATCACATGAAATACTTTATAACATGTACTTAGTCAAGTATTGTAACTTAGAATCATAGGTAGCAATTTCATAAGAGTAGCTCAAAATATCAGAAACCACCAAGTGAGAATTGACCTTCCACATTGGGGTCCATCATAAACATCGTTTAATGGTAGAAATAAGATGTTTATATCTTTCACAAAGTCAACAACTCTAAATCTTTTCTTTATTCCCTCATTATCAACATATATCATGCAAAACGTATTTGATCTTAGTGGGCTTATGCATTAACTTGAAAACTTATCAATCAAATGTATTAACATGGTGAAATATGCAATTTTAAGACAATTATTAAACAACCGACACATCATCAATGAAATCCTAGATATTGAGGTCTTAATCATAAACTTAATATTCATGGGAAAACATGATAAAGCATTGCATGACATCATTGGAAGAAAAATAAATGATAATGCATCATAAAAACATCATTAAAATCATAGTCATGCAACTTGATATGTTTAAAGAACTTAATGAAAAGGTAAATGATTAAGGGAGTTTTTTTGGTGAAATGTACCCATAAATCAAACTCACATATCTTTGATTAACCTTAAGGAAAGGCTTAGAGAATCTTTGGGAAGAGGCTTCTTGAATGGAAAATCCTAACTTGCCTTGGTCTTCCTTGAGAGTGTTTTTTCCTTAGAAAATTATGAGAGAATGAGAGTGGAGTGAATATGAGGTTCTAGGAGGGTTTTGGTCTGATATGGGGGCTATGGAACCTCAAAATGATATAGTTTTAAGTTTAGGCAAGCGGAAAGGAAAAAAGTGCTCTTCATTAAAACTATTGGATAACTATCCACGACCCCGATTACGAGTCATGGTTTGAGTCATTCTTTTCTCCTTTTTCAATCTTCAGAGATTGATTATTGACCAACCAAACTACAAAACCGATCTATGGCTCGTAGACCAATCTATGAGTCATAGGACCACTCGTAATATTGTCACAATTCAAGTCTAGGGTCTAGTCGTAACACGGCGAATGAGTCATCCGTAGGCACCTCATCCAAGGCATCTTAGCATATCAAGCATTAGTTGTGGAAATAAAATGAGATAGGGTCTAAGGGAAATCATTTATAGTAAAAAGGAAACATCTCAAAACACATATCATCGTCCATAAAATACCATCTAAATATGAGTCTATGGGAACGAGTGCACAATAGATTTCCCTCAAATAGAGAACATGCTAAAATAAGTTAGAAAGTAAAACCTTCAATTTTAGAAAGCCAAAAATATCTACCCATCTAAATTATACAAAGCATGAAGATAAATAGGTGAATAACCCAAACTAAGGGCTCACCATTAAAACTAGTTCAGTCATGAACACTTGTAAAACTAGCCACGAGCTAGAGGAGGAGGAGCGCTGGTCCTTACGTGGTGATATCATGTAGGCAAAATATGCGTTAGTACGTTGGAATATACTAAGTATGTCATGACCTAGGCCTAGGACCTAGATGTGAAACGGCGAATGGAAACTCAAGAGTGCCCAAATAAGTCTCAATATACCTAAACTCGCATCATCGGTTCGAAAGCGCATTAGAAAATCAGCATATAGTTCTAAGGGACGGGAAAGTAGGAATCACGCTATGAGGATATCATAAGGAAAGGGATTGACATGAATTCACATAGCACATAAAGACTGGGGGGGGGGGTATGTATGACTCACACTATATGAGCAATCCGAGACTTAGGATCTTTCCATCAAACATATAACCAAACCATAAGTCACATAACCAACTCATATGTCAATAGTCAAAGATAGCCAACACATTACATAGACTTAACCATAGCTCATGACATATAGCATAAAGAGGGTTACAAGGTATCCAATAAATACCTCTACATAGATAGGTCGGGGCCAAGACATTCTCCAGGCTCACCCTCAAACACATAAAGAAATGAAAGTAGCATAGGTGGATAAATGGTGGATCATACTTGGAAGATAGGACTCACCACTACAAGTAAACTTGGAATCTAAACTAAGCGCCAAACGGTGGATGATCAAGGTCCTCGATCCCTACATGGTCAAATTATGTAGGCAAGAGTATGCGTTAGTACTTTGAATGTGCTAAGTATGTGGGATGTAATGCATGAGCTTACCAAAACCTGCATATCAATGCTAGATGACAAAGAACATAATATAGAAAGAATCAAATATAAAAGAATGTAATATAGCAAGATGCTATGAATATTCATAACGCATAAAGTACATATGATGCTCATAAATATAGTGGGGATGTGACCTCAATCGACATAAGTAAGGCCAAGGGAGCTATTACTTGGAATCCCGATGAAATCTCCTCATCAATAAAGAGGTTGTCTACTTGCCAAAGGTAAACCATACTTCACCTTACGGGCACCCGCATTTCATATGAAGTAGCCTTTCTTACGGGCACCCCTATTTTGGATAGGACTTTCACATATAGCTCACCATATCATATCACATAGTTTCTTCTCCTTACGGGAACCACCATTTCAAAGATAACTTTTATTATGGGCACCCCCATTTTGGAAAGGAACCTATACTAGGCACATTGTTCGAGAAAAGAGAGAGGAACCCTCATTCCATTGGTGCTAAGTCGTCGTCCCACAAGAATACTTATAATATACGTAATTATACATGCTTTCAAAAGATACAAGTCTTGCCAAAACATTTCAATGCACAATTGGGCTTTAAAAGCCAAACACCTTTCACAATAATCCATACATAGGCTCAAATGCCAAAACATAGCTTATTATCATAATACTTATGCATAAGAATAGCTCATTCACATAATTGGAATGGTGCAAGCACCCAAAATGCTCCAAGAGTCCTTAAAGGGGACATGCATACTTATAATTACATAATCCCAAAGTAAATCCTCATATAATGGTTTAAATCACCTTAAAATCATAAAATAAACACTAGCCATGCATTAATTGAATTTTAGGAACTATAATATTCAAAAATTCAATTTAAAGTAAACTAGAAATTCGTAAAATTGCTTGAAAATAGTTTGGATCTCCTTGATTGGAAGGTAATCAAGGATCAAACCCATATACCTTCACCAAGATGAAGAAAACCCCAAAGAATTTGAAGAAGAATTGAGTTTCCTAGCCCAAATGTTGAAGTCTCCAAGAGTTCTTTGTGGAAAGCTTTTGAGATGATTTTAAAAATATTAAGACTGATTTTGAATGTTTGAAATAGGTTTTAGGTCTTTAGATGACCTTATAATAGCATGTGAATTCCCAAAAGACCAATAGAAATAACTGAATTTACGAAAATGCCATTAATCAATCAGAGAAAATTTTTATCGGAAGCCACTTGACTGGAGGGTAAACGGGTCGTGTGGCATTACACAGTCCGTTTACTTACCCCTGAACCCACACTTAGACAAATTTCTAGAAATTGGAACTTGGCTCAATACTTAAAAAAATTTGACAAAGTTCACCTAAACGGAGGGCATAACAGGCCGTGTGGAGTCACACGGTCCGTGTGACTGCCTGTGCCCCCTTACTTAAAGAGAATTTATATGGATAGGGAGACCCACACCTAGCCACATGACTAGTAGCATGCCACACGGCCAGTGAGCCTTGCCATCCCCCCCTACTTAGTCCCAAAAAGCTCCCTCCCACGCCAACCTTGCCCCATACACCAACCATATGGCCACCCACATGGTCAGTGGAGGGCTACATGGCCTGTGCCACTGGCTATGCTACATCACTTAGACCAAAAATGGACTTTTCAGGCCCAAGGCCACTCTCACGGTCCGTGTAAAGCCTCACTGCCCATGTAGGTGCCCGTGTGGCATCACTGCACAGGAAGGTCTTACGAAAACGGTCACAACTCATTCATCTGAACTCAAAATGAGGTGAAACCAAGTGCATTAGAAAGCTAACTCAAAGATCTTCAATTTTGTAGGTCATGGGCTACCCAGTTCCTTTTGTGCTAAGAGATTATGCCTCTTTAAAGTTGCCTTCTTCCGGTACTTGTGTCAAACTTAACCAACGGAAATTCCTTTGAACTTGGCTTGATGTAGTGGACCCATGATGACCTTAAACAACATAAATGGGCTTGAAATGAAGGCTTGGAAGTGAAATTAGATCAAGCTTGGAGGTTTCATAATGTGTCAACTTAGCCCAAAACTTTCCAAAACCAAATCTCAAGCGTCACCAAAGCTATATAAAAATCTGGGTCTGTATATCATCTCCCCCTTGGGAACATTCATCCTCAAATGTGGAAGAACATGGCTTGAATTAGAACATGAAACTTCCAAACACGAGGTATAATGCATAATTCATCAATTCATTAAAACTCATATCAAGTCGTATTCAAATCGTTTAAATCTTCATGAAAATTATTTTAGTGCATATGTAAGCATGTCATGCTATGAGACTTAAGAATTGAAAGGATTAGGACTACTTGGAGAAGGAAGAACCTAGTGCCTTATGCTTGAGTGGATTGGAAAAAAATATATGGATGTCACTTTATTGTCCAACTATGCCCTCCCCCTAGGTACCTTAACCTAAGTTACCTCCTTTATTGGTGAGACCTTCACATATACCCATTCTCCAACCCGATACTCAAGATCCCTCCTACTAACCTCTGGATAAAACTTTTGATGACCTCGAACCACCTCCAACCTTTATTGATCAATTTCACTCTTTCCATAGCCTCCAACACTGAATCCGGGCCTATAGAAGTCATTCCATATCACTCAAACCACCCCACATCCAGAACACATAACCAACCTTGATACTGAAGCACACCATCCCTCCCCTTAGGGAAAAATCCTATACTCCCTGCCAATAATCCACCCCAAGACTCATATCAAGGTCAAACATCTCAAGTTTAACAAGATCACACGGGAATAATTTGTGTAACACTGAAACAGGACAACCACGATAGCTCTATGTGCAATAATATATTCACCCACGAGAGTAATAACTAAGAAGGGGTCCCTCAAGATCTCGAGACTCAAACCTAACATAATAGCTAATAGAGGAATCAAAAAAGACAAATTTGCACTCAGCCAAGCAAATCATAGACATAAAATTTAAAGACTTTCAACATACCAGGAGTTACATCTGGGGGTCTCCTCAACCTCTTGACGTGCATGAAGAGCATATAACCTGTTGTTCCTCAGGGCAACACCTTGTGGAGCTCTTTGTTGGCCTTGTCCACCTCGGGCCACCTAATCATGGCCCTTCTGAGGATCCCTAGGGCAATCAGTGACCTTGTGGCTCTTATCACCATATCCAAAGCAAGCACCCATATTCTTCCAATATTCGTCCGTGTGGGGCTTCCTACACTTATCAGATAGAAGGTATCCTTGCCCACCACCAACTGGTGCCCTAAGAGAAGGCACCCTAGCATTTGTAAGCTAAGCACCTCAACCTTGGCCCTGTTAGAAGCTACCAAAGCCACCACCCTGAGAGCCGAAGAACCCACCATCAAAATGGGCCCTCTCC